>JAWKAJ010000115.1:0-40030 GCA_033816785.1 Picus viridis | reverse complement strand
GTTTCTTCAGATCGCTTGAATAACAACTAGGGTGCGAACAATCCAATGAATTCGAATGGAATGAATGGGAATGAATGAAGGAAGGGAAGGGAATGGAAGGAAGGGAAGGAAGGGAAGGGAAGGAAGGAAGGGAAAGGGAAGGAAGGAAGGGGAAGGAATCCAATGGAAGGAATGAGGAAGGGAAGGAAGGAAGGGAAGGAATGGAATGGAAGGGAAGGAAGGAAGGAAGGGAATGGAAGGGAAGGGAAGGAAGGGGGAAGGGAAGGAAGGGAAGGAAGGAAGGGAAGGGAATGGAAGGAAAGGTTTGGAAAGGAAGGAAGGAAAGGAATGGAAGGAAGGGAATGGAATGGAAAGGTTGGGATGGAAGGAAGGAATGGTTGGGAAGAGGAAGGAAAGGTTGGGAAGGTTGGGAAGGTTTGAATGGAAGGAAGGGAAGGAAGGAAGGGAATGGAATGGAAGGGAAGGGAAGGAAGGAATGGAAGGGAAGAGAATGGAATGGAAGGAAGGAATGGAATGGAATGGAAGGAAAGGAAGGAATGGGAAGGAAGGGAAGGAAGGGAATGAAGGAAGGAAGGAAGGAATGAACGAAGGAATGGAAAGGGAAGGAATGGAAGGAAGGGAAGGAAGGGAAGGGAAGGAAGGGAAGGGAAGGAATGGAATGGAAGGAAGGAATTGGAAGGGAAGGAAGGGGATGGAAGGGAATGGAATGGAATGGAATGGAATGGAAGGAATGGAATGGAATGGAATGGAATGGAATGGAATGGAATGGAATGGAATGAATGGAATGGAATGGAATGGAATGGAATGGAAAGGAATGGGAAGGGAATGGAAGGGAAGGGAAGGAAGGAATGGAATGAAGGGAAGGAATGGAATGGAAGGGAAGGAAGGAATGGAAGGGAAGGGAAGGAATGGAAGGAATGGAAGGGAAGGAATGGAAGGGAAGGGAAGGGAATGAAGGAATGGAAGGAATGGAAAGGAATGGAAGGAAGGGAAGGGAAGGGAAGGAATGGAATGGAAGGAATGGAATGGAATGGAAGGAATGGAATGGAATGGAAGGAAGGAATGGAAGGAATTTATGAATGGAATGGTTTGGGGAAAGGAATGGAATGAAGGAATGGAAGGGAAGGGAATGGAATTAGAAGGGAAGGAATGGAAGGAATGGGAAGGGAAGGGAAGGTTTGGAATGGAATGAATGGAATGAATGAATGGAATGAATGGAATGGAAGGAAGGAAGGGAATGGAAGGAATGGGAATGGGAAGGAATGAATGGAATGGAAGGGAATGGAATGGAATCCAGAAGGGAATGGAATGGGAAGGAAGGAAGGAAGGAATGGAATGGAAGGAATGGAAAGGGAATGGAATGGAATGGAATGGTTTGGGAATGGAATGGAATGGAAGGTTTGGGAATGGAATGAAGGAATGGAATGGAATGGAATGAATGGAATGGAATGGAATGGAATGGAATGGAATGGGAATGGAAGGAAGGAATGGAATGGAATGGAAGGAAGGAATGGAATGGAATGGAAGGAATGGAATGGAATGAATGGAATGGAATGGAATGGAATGGAATGGAATGGAATGGAAGGAAGGAATGGAATGGAATGGAATGGAATGGAATGGAATGGAATGGAATGGAATGGAATGGAATGGAATGGAATGGAATGGAAGGAAATGGAATGGGAATGGAATGGAATGGAATGGAATGGAATGGAATGGAATGGAATGGAATGGGAAGGGAATGGAATGGAATGGAAGGAATGGAATGGAATGGAATGGAATGGAATGAAGGAAGGAAGGGAAGGAATGAATGGAAGGTTGGGAATGGAAGGAAGGAAATGGAATGGAAGGAAGGAATGGAATGAAGGGAATGGTTTGGGAAGGAAAGGGAATGGAAGGAATGGGAAGGAATGGAATGGAATGAATGGGAAGAATGGAATGGAATGGAATGAATGGAATGGAATGGAATGAAGGAATGGAATGGAAGGAAGGGAATGGAATGGAAGGAATGGAAGGAATGGAATGGAATGGAATGGAAGGAATGGAATGGAAGGAATGGAATGGAATGGAATGGAAGGAAAGGAATGGAATGGAATGGAATGGAATGGAATGGAAGGAATGGAATGGAATGAAGGAAGGAATGGAATGGAATGGAAAGGAATGGAATGGAATGAAGGAATGGAATGAATGGAATGGAAGGAATGAATGGAATGGAATGGAATGGAATGGAATGAATGAAGGAATGAAGGAATGAAGGAAGGAATGGAATGGAAGGAATGGAATGGAAGGAATGGAAGGAATGGAAGGAAAAGGAAGGGAAGGAAGGAAGGAAGGGAAGGAAGGAAGGAAGGAAAGGAAGTGGAAGGGAAGGAAGGGAAGGTTTGGGAAGGAAGGAAGGTTTGGGAAGGGAAGGGAAGGTTTGGGAAGGAAGGAAGGAAGGGGAAGGAAGGAAGGAAAGGAAGGAAGGGAAGGGAAGGGAAGGAAGGAAGGGAAGGGAAGGAAGGGAAGGAAGGGAAGGGAAGGGAAGGGAAGGGAAGGGAAGGGAAGGAAGGAAGGGAAGGGAAGGAAGGGAAGGAAGGGAAGGAAGGGAAGGAAGGGAAGGGAAGGGAAGGGAAGGGAAGGGAAGGGAAGGGAAGGGAAGGGAAGGAAGGGAAGGAAGGGAAGGGAAGGAAGGGGAAGGGAAGGGAAGGAAGGGAAGGGAAGGGAAGGGAAGGAAGGAAGGAAGGTTTGGGAAGGGAAGGTTTGGGAAGGTTTGGGAAGGAAGGGAAGGTTTGGGAAGGGAAGGGAAGGTTTGGGAAGGAAGGAAGGAAGGGAAGGTTTGGGAAGGAAGGAAGGGAAGGGAAGGAAGGGAAGGGAAGGAAGGGAAGGGAAGGGAAGGGAAGGGAAGGAAGGGAAGGGAAGGGAAGGGAAGGAAGGGAAGGAAGGGAAGGGAAGGGAAGGGAAGGGAAGGGAAGGGAAGGGAAGGGAAGGGAAGGTTTGGGAAGGGAAGGTTTGGGAAGGGAAGGGAAGGTTTGGGAAGGGAAGGGAAGGGAAGGGAAGGTTTGGGAAGGGAAGGTTTGGGAAGGGAAGGTTTGGGAAGGGAAGGGAAGGTTTGGGAAGGGAAGGGAAGGAAGGGAAGGGAAGGGAAGGGAAGGGAAGGAAGGGAAGGGAAGGGAAGGGAAGGGAAGGGAAGGGAAGGGAAGGGAAGGGAAGGGAAGGGAAGGGAAGGGAAGGGAAGGAAGGGAAGGGAAGGGAAGGGAAGGGAAGGGAAGGGAAGGGAAGGGAAGGGAGGTATGACTCCACCATCTGCCTGGCCAGCCCATTGCAATGGCCAATCACTCTCTCTATGAAGAATTTCTTCCTAGCATCCAGCCTAAATTTCCCCTGGCACATCTTAAGATTGTGTCCTCTTTTCCTGGTATTTGTTGCCTAGGAGAAGCGACCAACCCCCACCTGACTACAACCTCCCTTCAGGTAGATGTAGACAGCAGTAAGGTCTCCTCTGAGCCTCCTCTTCTCCAGGCTAAGCAACCCCAACTCCCTCAGCTTCTCCTCACAGGACTTATGTTCCAAATCCCTCACCAGCTTTGTTGTCCTTGTCTGGAAACATTCCAGCAAATCAACATCTTTCTTGTACTGAGGTGCCGAGATCTGGACACCGGAATCAAGGTATGTCTTAATCGGTGCTGAGTATAGGGGCAGAATGACTTCCCTGCTCCTGCTGGCCAAACTATTTCTGATGCAGGCCAGGATGTCATTTGCCTTCTTGGCCACCTGGGCACACTGCTGGCGCACGTTCAGCCAACTGTCAATGACAACCCTCAGGTCCCTTTCTGCCTGGCCACTCTCCAGCCACTCTGACCCCATCTTGTAGTGTTGCGTGGTGTTGTTGTAGCCAGTGCGTAGAACCCGGCACTTAGATGTATTAAATCTCATGCCATTAGAATCTGCCCATCTGTCCTGGCTGTCAAGGTCCCTCTGCAGAGATCTCCCTCTCTCTAAGAGATCAATACCTGTCCCCAGCTTGCTGTCATTTGCAAACTTATTCAATCCCCTTGTCCAGATCATAAAGATATTGAACAGGATGAGGCCCAACACTGATTCCTGGGGGACACCACTAGTGACTGGCTGCCAGCTGGATGTGGCACCATTCACCACCAATCTCTAGGCATGACACTCCAGGCATTTCCTAACCCAGCACACAGTGCACCTGTGCAAGCCGCAGTCTGACAGCTTGACCAGGAGTTTGCTGTGGGGGATTGTCACCATTTTAGGTTGTGCCTAAGGGACAGTTACTGGAACACTCTGATTGAATGTTTTGAAAACAAAGATAAAGTCTAAACAAATTTCATTGGTAGATTGTTAGAATGCAACTTTAAAATTTTAGCTTTAATTCAGTCTGAATCTCAGTCAGTTCCAGTCTGTCTATTTCAGCCCCTCTGAACACCTGCTCTTTTTCCTTTGTGCTGAACGGAGTTGACCTTGAACTAACTCAACTAACAGATAAGAAACAAATTCTTGCATACGCCTTAAGCTAACAGAATTTCCTCCTTAATAATTACCTTTTCTCTCTATAACCCTCTTTGGGAAAAAAGGGGGAAAGGGGAGAAGGAGGAGTGGGGACCCTCCTTCCTGGAGGAGGGAAAGGTCTTTCTGTGTTCCGTTATTTGCTGTATATTCCTGTATATATTGTAAATACTGTATATTGTGTACATATTCGTCTGCATTTCATCCTGCTTGTAAATATAGCTTGTACATTTTCGCTTCTCTGACTGAGTTAGCCGTGGTTTCTTTGTGTGGGGGAGAACTGAACCTCTCACCATCACATAATTTATTGGCACCCAATGTGGGGCTTGTGGATAATTGCTGTCCAGAAGCAGGACAAAATTTGCTTGATTTATTGTCTGCTTGAGTCAGAGTTGCAAAAATGAAAGTGTTTTGGATTCTAGAGTGTCCAGGGAAGGGCAACAAAGTTGGTGAGGGGTTTGGAACACAAGCCCTATGAGGAAAGGCTGAGGGAGCTGGGGTTGCTTAGCCTGGAGAAGAGGAGATTCAGGGTGACCTTATTGCTCTGTACAACTACCTCAAGGGAGGTTGTAGCCAGGCAGAGGTTGGCCTTTTCTCCCAGGCAGCCAGGACCAGAACAAGAGGACACAGTGTCAGGCTGCACCAGGGGAGGTTTAGGCTAGATGTTAGGAAGAAGTTCTATTATGACTGGTTTAGGCTGTGCCTTTAAGAAATGGGCACTTTCTGAACACTCTGGCTGAATGTATTGAAAACAAAGATATTCTAAACTAATTTCATTGGTAGATTGGTAGAATGCAACTTTAAGTTTTGGGTTCAGTCTGTTTGTGGTCAATCTGTTCTTCTCTGTCCTGTGGGCTGGTTGGTTTCTCTCTCTCTCTGCAGCAACAGCTTGCTGGGCAGGAGCAACCTTGAAATTAACAAAGCTAACGAGATAAGAAAACTAACTCTTGCATTCGCTTTGAGCTAACAGAATTTTTCTCCTTAATTGCCTTTCTCTCTTTCTCTAACCCTTTTTGGGAAAAATGGGAGGTAGGGGGGAGAAAGGGGGGTACAAGGGCTGGGGGACATACACGCCTCCAGCTGTGGGTCTCCTGTATTACATCCATTGCTGTATATTTCTGTATACATTGTAAATATCATCCTGCTTGTATACAATAATTGCTATAACTATTCTGGGAGTCACTGGTGGATCTCAAGAGTTAACTAAGGTAGAGGTTGATATAAGTTTAACTGGTAAACAGTGGAGGAAGCATAGAGTTGTGACTGGACCTGATGCACCTTGTATTCTGGGAATTGATTTCCTGAGAGAAGGGCGTTTCAAAGACCCTAGAGGTTACAAATGGGCTTTTGGAGTAGCATCTGTAGAAACTGATGGACAAAAGCTGAAGCTGTCTGTTAGACCTGAGCTTTCTGATGAATCTGCAGTTGTGGGACAACACAAGTTTCAGGACATTAAATTGCCGGTTGCTTCTCAGACTGTGCATCACAGACAATACAGAACCAACCGTGACTCTTTGTTGCCCATTCAGAATCTGATTCGTCAGTTGGAGAGTCAGAAAGTCATCAGCAAAACTCATTCACCTTTCAACAGTCCAGTGTGGCCTGTTGTCTCGATCCGGAGAGGGAAAGAGATTGAGGTTTTTAATGAATATTCCCGTGTTGTGAAATTAGAGGCACAAACGAGGCCAAAATATCAACAGCTAGACTATTTATTACACAAATACAGAGGATGGATTAGAAACAGAGGGAGAGAGAGAGGAAAAATAGAGAGGGAGAAAGAGAAGGAATAGGGCGAAGAAGGAGAAAATAGGAAAGGGGTTATATTACCAAAGGTCAGAGGTGGAGAGAGGGTTTTCAGAGTCCAAGGTCCGTGGGGTTGGTCCGTGGTGTTGCTCCGTGATGTTTCCCACGTGTGGTGCCGTCTGCTTTCTTCTGACTTGACAGTGTTGCTCAGGTCTTTTTATACAGTTTTTTAGTCCTTAGGCAAGATGTCCAGGTGTTGTTCCCCAGGACATCGTTCTGGGAGATCATCCTTAGGTAAGTGTCCCAGTATTGTTCACCAGGAAATCGGTCCGGGAAATCGTCTTTAGGTAAATATCCAGATATCGTTCCCCAGGAAATCTTTCTGTGTACTCAGGTGAGTTTGGGCAGGGTCTGGATGAAGAGGGGGAAGAGGCCTCCGCCTCCTCCTTCTCCATCTGCCTACCCACACACTCACTACACAGGTGGTGCATCCATTGTCTCACCATCCTCCCTCCCTGGGTTATCTGATAGCTGGAAATGATCTTGTCCTAAAGGTGTGATGGCTGAGTCTTTGGGCCATTATTGTAGGCCAGCTGCAGTCTGGTTATCCTTTGTTGAGGGCACATCTCGATTCATGATCTAATCACAAGGTGATTTGCATCCAGGATTGGTAGACAGGATTCCTACACCTGTGAGAAAGCATAATGGAGACTGGTGTCTGACAGTCGACTACCGAGCCCTGAATGAAGTAACTCCACCTATGAGTGCAGCAGTACCAGACATGATGGAACTCCAGTATGAGCTGGAATCCAAAGAGGCCAAATGGTATGCTACCATAGACATTGCTAATGTTTTCTTCTCTATTCCCATAGCAGAGGAATGCAGGCCTCAGTTTGCCTTCACCTGGAGAGGAATCCAATACACTTTCAACAGATTGCCCATGGGCTGGATCCACAGCTCCAGCATCTGTCGTGCAGTGATCCACAATGCTCTGGAGGAAGGTGGTGCTCCAAAACACATCCAGTTCATCGATGACATCATCGTCTGGGGTAAAACTGCTGAGGAAGTCTTCGAGAAAGGTAACAAAATCATTGACATTCTTCTGAATGCAGGTTTCGCCATCAAGTGAGACAAGGTGAAAGGACCTACCAGAGAGATCCAGTTTCTGGGAGTGCGGTGGCAGGATGGACGCCGACACATTCCAGTGGATGTGGTAAACAGAGTCTCTACCATGGCAAATCCCATGAACAAGCAAGAAACTCTACGTTTCTTGGGGATAGTGGGATTTTGGAGACTGCACATTCCTGGATACAGTCAGATTGTGAAACCTCTGTATGATGTGACTCGAAAGAGAAACCATTTCCATTGGGGACCTGAACAACAAGCAGCTTTTGACCAGATAAAGCAAGAGGTAGTGCAAGCAATGGGTCTGGGACCTGTCCGAGATGGTCCAGACATTAAGAACATTTTGTACACGGCTGTGAGTGACAATGGTCCAACCTGGTGCTTGTGGCAAAGAGCTCCAGGTGAGACACGTGGATGACCTCTTGGTTTCTGGAGTTGAGGTCACAGAGGTTCAGAGGCTAATTATACTCCAACAGAGAAAGAGATTCTAGCTGCCTATGAAGGAGTAAAAGCAGCTTCTGAAGTAATTGGAACTGAATCACAACTTCTCTTAGCTCCCAGATTACCAGTTTTGAATTGGATGTTCAAAGGCAAGGGTTCCACACCACATCATGCAACAGACTCCACCTGGTCTAAGTGGATGGCTCCGATAACACAGAGAGCTCGAATGGGAAATCTTGAAAGACCTGGTCTGGTGGAGGTGATCTCAAGTTGGCCTGAAGGTACCAACTGTACTAAACCTCCAGAGGAGAGAGTAACTCGTGCTGAGGAAGCTCCTCCTTACAATGACCTATCTGATGATGAAAAGAAATATGCTTTGTTCACAGACTCTTCCTACCATGCCACATCTATACAGAGAGAGTGATTGCCCATTGGAATGGGCTGCCCTTGGAGGTGGTGGAGTCACCTTCATTGGAGGTGTTCAGGAAGAGGCTTGATGCGGTGCTTGGTTGCATGGTTTAGTTGTTTAGGTGGGTTGGACTGGTTGATGGGTTGGACGCGATGATCTTGAAGGTCTCTTTCAACCTGGTGTATTGTATTGTATTGTATTGTATTGTATTGTATTGTATTGTATTGTATTGTATTGAAATGGCTTTGCCTGTCTAATGGCTGCTGTGGACATGGGAACCACCATGTTAGGTGCTGCCGCTGTCGCTGGCTGATTCCCAGAATCACCAACAGCACCATTCAAAGCAGCCTTCCTGATAGTCTTTTTAGCTCTATCTTTAACTGATAGAGATTCTCTGTTCTCCTCATCACTAGAAATCTCTGGGGTAGAATTAGAGCTATGCTTTCTTCTCTTTGGTCTGTGCTTGAAAACGAAAGAAGTCTTAGATACCTTCCTCTCGTGTATAAGAGCTACTAACAAGAACACAGTAATTATCACTGATAGCAGGATTGCACACATAAAATAAATCACCTTTGGATCCCAGCCATCACTTAAAATTACTCTTTCACCTACTGGAATCTTAAATTGCTTTTCTCGATTGGAAGAGTGCTCGCCGTTACATTTCCATATCTTGTAAGCAAAAAGAATCCCAGACAGGGATGGTATCAAAGGCCTTGCTGAAGTCCAGGTAGACTACATCCACAGCCTTCCCCACATCCACCAGGCGGGTCACCTGATCATAGGAGATCAGGTTGGTGTGGCAGGACCTGCTCTTCATAAATCCATGCTGGCTGGGCCTGATCCCTTGGCCATCCTGGAAGTGCTGAGTCATTGCACTCAAGATGACCTGTTTCATAACCCTGCCTGGCACTGAGGTCTGACTGACAGGTCTGTAATTCCCTGGCTCATCCAACAGGCCATTCTTGTGGATGGGAACCACGTTAGCCAGCTTCCAGTCATTTGGGACCTCTACAGTGAGCCAGGACTGTTGAAAAATGATGGAAAGCAGCTTGGCCAGATCATTTGCCAGCTTTCTCAGTACCCTAGTAGGGATCCCATCTGATCCCATGGACTTGTGGGAATCCAAGTGGCTGATCAGGTCTCTAACTACTTCCTCCTGGGTCACAGGGGAACTCTACTGCTCCCTGACTCCATCTGCCAGCTCAGGAGGCCAGCTGTCTGGAAGACAACCTATCCTGTTATTAAAATTTGAGGCAAAGAAGGTGTTAAGTACCTCTGCCTTTTCCTCACCTTTTGCTATAATATTCCCCTCCATGTCCACCAAGGAGTGGAGGGTGTCCTTGCTCCTCCTCTTGCCATTAGTATATTTGTAGAAGGATTTTTTTTTGTCCTTCACTGCAATGGCCAGTCTAAGCTCTAAATGGGCTTTTGTCTCTCACGTTGTTTTCCTACATGACCTAGCAACATCCTTAAACATTTCATGGCCAACCTCTCCTCTCTTCCAAAGATGATACACCCTCTTTTTCCCCTTAATTCACTCAGAAGTTCATTACCCATCCAGGCTGGCTGTCTGCCCCGGTGGCTCATCTTCTGGCACATTGGCACAGACTGTTCCTGAGCCTTCAAGAATTCTTTCTTGAAGTAGGTCCAGCTCTGCTGGGCCCCTTTGTTTGTAAGGGCTGTTTCCCAAGGTACCTTCTCACTTAATTCCTTGAGTAACCTGAATTCCACCCTCTGGAAGTCCAGAGTGGAGGTTTTGTTGCTGCCCTTCTTAGCTTGACTGCATATTGAAAACTCAATTATTTCACAGTCACTGGACCCCAGGCAGCCTCCAACCACCACATCTCCCACCAGGTCTTCTCTATTTGTAAAGAGAAGGTGAAGCAAAGCCTTACCCCTTGTAGGTTCACTCAGTAGCTGGGATAAGAAGATGTCCTCCATGCACTCTAAGAACCTCCTAGACTGCCTCCTCTCTGCTGTGTTATGTTCCTAGCAGATATCAGGCAGGTTAAATTCGCCCATAAGAAAAAGGTCTGGTGATCCTGAGACAGCCTCTAGATGCCTACAAAAAGTTCATCAACATCTTCTTGCTGGTTGGGTGTTCTATAATAGGCTCCAACCACAATGTCAGCCTTGGTGGCCTTCCCTCTAATTCTCACACACAGGCACTCAACCTGATCATCCTTAATCTCATAGTTCTGTGGTGTCTGGAGCTTCCCTGATGTACAGGGCCACCCCTCCACCCCTTCTTCCTCTTCTGTCTCTCCTGAAGAGCCTGTAGCTATTGATTACAGTGCTCCAGTCATATGAGTCATCTCACCACATTTCTGTGAATGCAACTATATCATAACTTTCCTGCTGTAACAAGGCTTTCATCTCCTCTTGTTTGTTACCCATAATCCCTGACTCCAGCTTACCACCCTCAGACTCCTGGGGTGTTTTCAGCCCCTTCTCCTCTCAAATCTAGTTTAAAGCCCTGTCAATGAGACCTGCCAACTCCTTTCCTAGACCTCTTTTCCCTCTGTGGGATAGGCTGTTCTCATGTGTTAAGATTTTTCTCCCCCTCTGAGACCAATGTACTCCATCTGTTTCTAGCAGACCTGGTGCCATAGAAAGTTCCCCAAGATCAAAAACCCCAACATTCTGTTGGTGGCACCAGCCTCTGAGCCACTTGTTAATTACACCTACTTTCCTCTTCCTTTCAGTATTCCTTCCTGCAACTAAGGGTATTGATGAAAAAAATACCTGTGCCCCTGACTCCAGTTTTCCCAGAGCCTTTAAGTCCTTTTTGATTGACTTTGGACCTCTGGTTTCAACATCATTGCTCCCTACCTGCATAACTATCAAGGGACAGCAATCAGAGGATTGTACTAGACTAGGCAGTCTTCTGGTAACGTCTCTGACCTGGGCCCCAGGGAGACAGCAGACTTCCCTGTGGGAAGGATCCAGCCAATTTATGGGGCCCTCTGTTCCCCTCAGGAGGGAACCACCAATAAAAATTACCCTCCTCTTTTTTTTAAGGGAACAAGTCCTGATGTGGGGGGCAGGCTGTTTGGCTTTAGGCAACACCTCAGATGGCATGTCTTCTGTCTTCTCATTCATCTCACCCTCAACTTCCAGTGCCCCTTATTTGTTTCGCAAGGGCAAATGGGAAGGTGTGGGGAGCCATGGGGGTTTTACTTTGCCTCTGCTAACAGGGACCTGTATCCATTTCCTGCTGTTTCTTGGGTCACCTCCCTCTGCTAGGGGAGCCTGCAGAGCCTGGTACTTCAAATCCAACTCCCTTTCACATTCCCTTACAGTCCTATGCCTAGGAAGTTCTTCCTTCAGTTCAGACACTAGATTAAGCAGACAATTGAGCTGCTCACACATAATGCAGGTATTATCTCCCTTGCCCTCTATTTCAGGTGCCAGGCTCCAGCACTCTCTGTAGCCAGTTGCCTGGACACCTGCCTGCTTAAGCTCAACCTCAGTCTGGGTCAATACAGATCTTTTGAAAACAGCTTTGCGGCGAGTTACCACCATCCCTATCCCTGGCCATGTAGCCTAACTGAAGAACGAGCCCATGTGACTCAGCACCTTCCTTCCTCTGGTGGGGAAAAAAAAAAAAAAAAAAAAGGGGATCTTTATCTTCAAATATTCTCCTTTCAGCTAAGTGATTTGATTAAGGAAAATATGCAAAACCCCCAGGTATTTTCTGCTGAGGAATTATGCTATGCCTTCACTCACAGCTCTAATACAGTTCCTCTCCCAGTCACATAGCTAGAGTACCACTAAGGATTTGGAAGAATTCAGATTGGGAAGAATTAGAGTATCACTAAATATCCAGTCATCCTTCCCAATGCAAGCTTTGCATTTGCAAAGTCCTTCAGCCTTCAGCGGAAAGGAAAATGTAACAGCCCAAAATGCTTGCTGGCTGTTAAATATTGCTACAAAGTTCTTGGCAAAATGGCTGCATTTAATCCCTGCTGAACAAATCTCAAGCAGCTTTCATATGTAAACTATTCTTAAATACTACTATTCTAGTTGTATCAATGAGTATCTCATGTGATAGTAGAAAAATACATGATTGGCAAGAATAGAAGTGCATGAAATTATCCTATGTAAAAGCTCCTTTTATTTTCCTTCTGTGGCTGTGCCTTCTCAAGTAACATGAATGTAGAGTCTGAGTGGTTTGTATGCTCTACATATGTGTGCAAGTCATATAATTGTACTCATACCAGTAGGCCTGAAATGGTTCACCACCACCACCACCATACATCTACCTCCAACAGAGACAGTGGGGTTACGCTAGAATGGGAATTCTGCACGTGTCAACAACTTTCATGACTATAGAACGGCTCCTACCTTATGGATTTTTCACTTATAAATAGACATACATATTTATCTACTCCAGGCTGAATAAAAACAGTTGTACTCAGCTTTAGGCATATGCAAATATAGCAGAGATACAGAGAATACAGAGAAAGCTATTGGAGTGACAAATGTTTAATTACACTAAGGGGTGCATAAGTTTAGAAGCATGTGTTATAAACACATTCAGGATATCAGTAAATAATCAATTGTATTTGCTGGAAATCACAAAATCTCCTCAGCCAGTGTTGAATTGTTCATCTCATTGAAATATTTCTTAAGGTTTCTACATTGTATACTGGGAATTGAGAATAGGTAAATATCAGGCCTCTCCATATTTAAATTCAGAAACATATTTTCCATAGAAACATAGGCAGAATAAGCTCTGCAATTTCAGTTTGGTCCTGAGTTTTTACAATTTTTTCTAGATTATATCTGTTAAAGTTCACAATCACCAATTATAACTCCTGGTTCTGCTGAAGAATTGGAGTACCACTCTGTGAGAGACTAAATCTTGTCTCTCTTGATGTGACTCAACAAAGATAAAATCACCTTTGCTGCTTGCCCGAACAATAGCTGGTGTGTATTGGGCAGACATCATTGGAATGACTCTCTGGAATGTGCATAGACAAGAACATCTCTGCCCCTCAGCTACCCTGGAAAGAGAGATTGATGAAAAGGATAAAGATTGCTCACCAGACTGCAGGTGCCCTGGAAATAATGGGCAGAGGCCTCTGCTATCAATACTCTCTGCAATATGCGTATAGAAAAAAATAGGATAGGATAGGATAGGATAGGATAGGATAGGATAGGATAGGATAGGATAGGATAGGATAGGATAGGATAGGATAGAAAAGGATAGACCAGGTTGGAAGAGACCTTTGAGATCATCATGTCCAACCTATCAACCAATCCAAACCACCTAAGCAACTAAACCATGGCACCAAGCACCCCATCTCCTCCTGAACACCTCCAAAGATGGTGACTCCACCAACTACACGGGCAGCCCATTCCAATGGGCAATCACTCTCTCTGTATAGAACTTCTTCCTAACATCCAGCCTAAACCTCTCCTCGCGCGCAGCCTGAGACTGTGTCCTCTTGTTCTGGTGCTGGCTGCCTGGGAGAAGAGACCAACCTCTGCCTGTCTACAAGCTCCTTTTAGGTAGTTGTAGAGAGCAAGAGGGTCACCCCTGAGTCTCCTCTTCTCCAGGCTAAGCAACCCCAGCTCCCTCAGCCTCTCCTCATAGGGCTTGTGTTCCAAACCCCTAACAGACTTTGTTTCCCTTCTCTGGACACCTTCCAGCAAGTCAACATCCTTCCTAAAGTGAGGGGCCCAGAACTGGACACAGGACTCGAGGTGTGGCCTAACCAGTGCAGTGTACAGGGGCAGAATGATCTCCCTGTTTCTACTGGCCACACTGTTCCTAATGCAGGCCAGGATGCCATTGGCCCTCTTGGCTGCCTGGGCACATTGCAGGCTCATGTTCAGCCTACCATCGACCAGCACCCCCAGGTCCCTCTCTGCCTGGCTGCTCCCCAGCCACTCTGACCCCAGCCTGTAGCTCTGCATGGGGTTGCTGTGGCCAGTGTGCAGCACCCGGCACTTGGATGTGTTAAAACTCATGCCGTTGGATTCTGCCCATCTGTCCAGCCTGTCGAGGTCCCTCTGCAAAGCCCCTCTACCCTCCAGCAGATCAACTCCTGCACCCAGCTTGGTGTCGTCCGTAAATTTACTGATGGTGGACTCAATGCCCTCATCTAGATCGTCAATAAAGATGTTAAAGAGAATGGGGCCCAGCACTGATCCTTGGGGCACACCATTAGTGACTGGCCACCAGCTGGATGTGGCACCATTCACCACCACTCTCTGGGCTCGGCCCTCCAGCCAATTCTTAACCCAGTGCCAAGTACACCTCTCTAAGGTGTGGGCCGACAGCTTTGCCAGGAGTTTGCTATAGGGGATGGTGTCAAAGGATTTGCTGAAGTCCAGGTAGACTACATCCACAGCCTTCCCCACATCCACCAGGCAGGTCACCTGGTTATAAAAGGAGATGAGGTTGGTCAGGCAGGACCTGCCCTTCCTAAATCCATACTAGCTGGGCCTGATCCCTTGGCCATCCTGTAAGTGCTGTGTGATTGCACTCAACATGACCTCTTCCATAATCTTGCCTGGCACTGAGGTCAGGCTGATAGGCCTATAATTCCCTGGCTCATCCAACCAGCCCTTCTTGTGGACGGGCACCATGTTGGCCAGCTTCCAGTCTTCTGGGACCTCTCCCATGAGCCAGGACTGCTGAAAAATGATGGGGACTGGCTTGGCAGCTCATCTGGCAGCTCTCTCAGCACCCTAGGATGGATCCTGTCCGGTCCCATGCACCTGTGGGGATCCAACTGGCTGAGGAGATCTCTATCCCCTCCTCCTGGAGCAGAGGGGAACTATGCTGCTCCCTGGCTCCTTCTGCCAGCTCTGTAGGCCAGCTGTCTGGAAGACGTTCTGCCCTGCTAGTAAAAATTGAGGCAAAGAAGGTGTTAAGTACCTCTGCCTTTTCTTCATCCTTTGTTACAACATTCCCCTCCGTGTCCACCAAGGAGTGGAGGTTATCCTTGCACTTCCTCTTGCTATTAATGTATTTATAGAAGGATTTTTTGTTGTCCACAGCAGAGGCCAATCTGAGCTCCAAATGTGCTTTTGCCTCCCTAATTTTCTTCTGACATGACCTACCAACATCCTTAAACATTCTACAGGTTGTCTCACCTTTCTTCTAAAGATGGTACACCCTCTTTTTTTTCCCTTAGTTGCTTTAGCAGTTCGTTGCCAATCCAGGGTGGTTGTCTGCCCTGGTGACTAATCTTCCAGCACATTGGCACAGCCTGTTCCTGAACCTTCAAGAGTTCTTCCTTGAAGTAGGTCCACCTCTCCTGGACTCCTTTGTTTTTAAGGGCTGTATCCCAAGGAACCTTCTGAGTTAGTTCCTTGAGTAACCTGAAGTTTGCCCTCCCGAAGTCCAGTGTAGATGTCTTCTTGCTGCCCCTCTTAGATTGACTGAATCCTGAAAATTCAATTATCTCGTGGTCACTGGTCCCTAAACACCCTCCAACCCCACATCACCCACCAGCCCTTCCCTATTGGGGAAGAGGAGATCAAGCATAGCCTTACCCCTGGTAGGCTCGCGCAGCACCTGGGTTAAGAAGCTCTCCTCCATGCACTCTAAGAACCTCCTAGACTGCCTCCTCTCTGCTATGTTGTGATCCCAGCAGATATCAGGCAGGTTGAAGTCGCCTATGAGAATAAGGTCAGGCAATCTTGAGACAGCCTTAAGCTGCCTATGGAATGCTTCATCAACATCTTCCTCCTGGTTGGGTGGTCTATAACAGACTCCAACTAGGATGTCTGCCCTGCTGGTCTTCCCTCTAATTCTCACCCACAAGCACTCAACCCGATCATCCCTGATCTCCAGCTCAATGGCATCTAGTGCCTCCCTGATGTATTCACTACCTGGTCAAATCCCTAATAAACTGTATAAAAGATCTGAACAACTACTGGCTCAGTAGAAGGAAAAGACCTGGACAATGTTGCTCTGAAAACAAAAGAAGGAGAGAAAAGGACAGACACAGGAGAAAAAGACTTCGCCATCTAGCCTGGAGGCCGCAGGCCAGGAGGAACCCTGAATTTTTTCCAAATATTACCAACTACTGTTCAAATTTATAAGAGTTTGAACTCAGTTTAATGATATGATAAACAGCAAATAACAATTTTATATTTTCACAGAAATCTTGCGCTGTGGAATATGCCACATTTTCTCTGTATTTGCATTATGTCCTCATAGTTCTTTGTTTTAGCCTAAGGAAACATTCCCGTTTGCACTGCATACATTTAATTTCAGAAAGCAATGTCATTTTAAGCTGTCCTGTACTAGAAATGTCTCCACTTTTGGGCAGAAAGTTATACTCCCACTGTTGTGGTTTATTTCACAGAGAATCAGAAGTTTTCAGCTAAGTGGAAATCTTAAGGTAAGAAATTGTTGCTCTAATTATGTCTTTGAATAGAGCAGGCTGATCATAGAAAAAATAAGCTCTGAGTGACCTAACCCTTGTCACTGAACTTTAGGCAATTATGTACTCTCCTAATCTATCTAGTAAACAGAAATTTAGTTAGATAAACTGTTGTAGTTACAATGTAAACACTCCCATGCAATGATTCCAAAGAATTGCTTGTCTAGAAACCAGCATTTTGACCTCAATCTGAAATGTGAACTTTCCAATGTCAATGTTCAATGACTTGGTTTCTATCAGAATTATGATCCTTGTAGTTTTAAAAATACTGGCATAAACACTAGAGTATATCTATTTTCACCTGATAATGTGTTTATTTTAAAAATGTTATTAACTGACTACTAATAAAATGTCACAATGCAAATGAATTTGCAAAATTTCAAAAAAAATCTACACAGCAGAGCTTCTGCTTCTCCTATGGATCTAACTTTAGCAAATGAACTATTTAAAGTAATTGTGTTTGGGTTTTTTGTTGACAACCTGTCTACACTGATTATAGAATTTTAAAATGCAATCCTTGCAACGATTCCAGAGTCCTGAATTTTTAAAAAGGTGTATTAGAAATACAAGTTGGAATTGTCTTAGAAACAAGATTCAGATTATTTCTCTCTGAACTTATACGTGTCAATCATTTTGTTGGCAAGATGCCAAATCCAGCCATTTAATTAGCCAAATTCATCCCAGTAATTAGCTACTTCTTTTTTTGCATTGTCCCAAAATCATGGAGGCAGTCATATTAATAGAATAGAATAGAATAGAATAGAATAGAATAGAATAGAATAGAATAGACCAGATTGGAAGAGACCTTCAGGATATGCCTCAGCTCTGTGATGAACATGCATCAACCTATATCATATAAATGAAAATTAATATATTCTGCTTGAATATCACACCTCAACTTTAATCACTGAAGAATACACATTTAGTACATTGCTTTACTTATATTCTTTACCTGAGTATAAGAAGAGTCAATATGCTCAAAAGTTCTTTAATAAATTGGTTCTTCCTAAATCATTCTACCCTTTTCAGGTAGCTATATTAGAGAAATTGGAAGATTTTTTTGTGAAGAAAATGAATGCTTTTTTTTTCATTAATCTTCTCAGGTAGATCTGTCCACCTTTCCTAAGACTAAATTGGAAGATATTTTAACATGGTTTAAAGTTAAGACAGCTGATGCTCCTCTTTTGTTCTTCATAGATTAGAATGTGCAAAAGAATGTTGTTGCCCGTTTAATATTTTGAAGACTGCCTTCTAGGAGGGCATGGGAGTTCTCATTGGACTCAGTAACTTGAACACACTCATGGATTTTTATTCAGATACCATACCTGTGATTACAAAACCTGCAAATTTTTTTTTCTAATGAACTATGCCCACCACAGCATCAATACAAAATCCTTTACATGGTTTTGCTATGACACAGAATTCTATCATCCTTTACATTCTTAAGACAGCTGACATGAGCATTAAGAGTCAGTTCCCTGGTTTCAAACAAAGGGGTCACGTAGGCCTAATTTCTCTCTCGAACAGCACCCAAAACAGAAACTCAGAGAAGAATATGAACAAAGCAAGCATATGCAATATTTCTCCCCTCATTTCTCAATATTATCAGTTTGGAGGATTTCCTGAACTTAGTGCAAACCATGCATTTTTTAATTCCCAAGGGATTGCTTGTTCTAGTGGTTCCCTACTCTCACTTTGAATGCAAGTAAAATCTTTCACTTGTATCTAAGTGTTAGCTTAGATGTTACAAGAATAAATTTTAACCCCAGCACGGAAGTAGGAAAATGTTAGCAATACTAATAGAAGCATGATAGAGGTATTTAACTGATTTCTACACTGTAATGTGCTACAGTTAAAAATAATTTTAAACTTCAAAACAAACCAAAAAACAAACATCACACACACACCCCCGCCCCCCACACATGCAGAAAACAAAACCACAAAAAACCCACAACCAACCAGCAAAACCAACAACAGCCACAAAACAACCAACCAAAAAAACACACCAGCTCAGTGAGTGAGATAAATCATCTCATTTCAAACCAGGGACTTACAGACAAGGCTGGCCAGGATTTTTTCAAAACATCCCATCTCTTACATCTACTACAATCTCCAGACAGGTCTTCCAAGGTCAGCAATCCAACTTTCATTCACTTGTAAAGAAATGATGAAGAAGTGAAATCATAGTTTATTTTTGTTAAAGTATCCAACATACTAAAACATGTGCAGTATTTTCTGAACTACTTGACAGATTTCCTCTTCTTTTTTTTTTTTTAATGTTTATAAGTAGTGTTATTTTAGAAACAGTTTGTCCACATTACTACTGCACAATGATGACTCCAGAAATGAGGTCTGAAGAGGACTGTTGGTTCAAATTGCAGTCTCTTTACCTGGAGGTGACTCAATTGATAAATAAAACACTCTGTAAACCAGTCATTAAAAAAAAAAAAAAAAAAAAAGATACCCTTCAGTTAAATAACAAATATTGCATGCTTATCATTCTGCTGTGGTACAAAAGGAACAAAAAAAAAAATATCCCCAACAGTAAAAGCTCAGAAAATTTAGGATGTTTTTTCAATACTTGTTTCTGTCTCTCAGAGTTATTAATAAGGTAGACACTCAGAAAAGCCATTACTTCTGATCCACTCTTAAATTTTATTCTACAGATCAGGATCATTTAGATTTGTATATAACAGTACTATGAGATACAGTTCAAATTGAGTACAAAACTGTCCACTACGTCTATCCCCATTATGCATACCATTCTTCACAGGATTTTATTTCTAGAAAGTACACTATGGAGGAGAGAGTGCCTTTAGGATACAGTACATTTCAAAGCACAATTAGAACAAACTCTTCAAGAGGAAATGTGCAATGTATTTGTATTCTGTTAAAGCCTTTGGCCTTATCAGCTGTGGTGCACTATATAGCAAGGTCATTAGTAAGAAGAGACATACAATGGAGAACACACATCATCAGCAGAAAAACAAACATCGGTCCAAAACTCACAATAACTTCCTGTACCTGTTCTTGTTTGCTTGCTGAGCTCTCAAACATTGTGAGTCTCTGAAATACATAAGAGCATAACAGCTTGAGTCAATATTTGCCAACCAAAGTGAACAATTTTTTTTTTTTGTGATGTCTGGACCCCTTGAGCAAACACATCTTGTAGGCAGCTTGACAACTGCAGGCCAGACAGCAAAACAATGAGAAGATTCCAGCCATTCAGAACTTAAGTTGCATTTGGGGAGAGCTCAACAGCTGCTCCAAGCTTTTCCTCACAAATAAAAGACACGATGATTCATTTAGTCTTTCATAAAATTCTACAACTATTTTATAAAAAGAATATGATTTTTCACTCTTGCCTTGAGATAGCTTATTTTAGGGAATAAAAAGTTTTTTTCATTCAATAAAACTATTCTGAGAGTTGAAGTTTCCTTTGGACTACAGAGTTCATCTGGGGTGTGGTCTGAGCAGTACATTAAAAAAATTGATTTCATACCAATTACTACAGGAACCAAATTGTGGTGAATAGGGAACTGCATCTGAAAATCAATACAAGGAAATGTTCCCTTTGCCCATGGAAATGCTGCCAAATGAAGTAATGTCTTCATCTAATCTTTCATTTGTTTCAATAAATGCATTCTATAATTATGATATGGACCAGGTGATGATCAGTTCTTTTTGTTCTGTGCTGCCACTATATAGGATTATAAAACCCATTTTTTTCTGTATCTTGAAAATTATGCTTCCTTTCCATTTTTAAGATAAATATTTGAATCAAAATCCTCACACCATATGGAAGTGTGATGCACAAAATTCCTCTGAGTCTAGAGAAAGATAAAAAAAGTTATATGATGTTATCAACATCTTTCATGTATTTGGTGGATGAAAATCTCCAGGGTTTCAATGGCTCAAATAGTACAGAACTACCACTTGAAAATTTTACATACAAAACCCATCTTTCAGGCTTAATTTATGAGTTTCTGCCTTCAAAAGGAAGGTTGATCTTGTGCTATCATAAATAGTCATTCCTCTGTTTTCATGGAGAATAGACAAGGAGAATACCGTGTTTCATCTGGTAAATAGTTGGATAGTTGGTTCTCTTGACCACTCCAGTTAGATGGAAACACAGACTATTCTTGTGTCAGAGTAATTTGTGACAGAAAGTTTCATGCGTTGTCCAGCACATGTAAAGGCTTTTGGTGTTTGGTGACTAAAGCACACTCCTGTGAAGGGAGAGGTTCATGCATTTTATTGTCAAGTCAGGCATGTTATCTAGGCTGCAGCTTGCCATGGCTGAAAAGTCATCCTCAAAATGTGGACCGACGGGATACACCCACGGGTGCTGAGAGAACTGGCAGATGAGGTTGCCAAACCCCTCTCTATTATATTCCAAAAGTCATGGCAGACTGGGGAAGTCCCCACAGACTGGAAAAGGGGAAACACTGCTCCCATTTTCAAAAAGGGCAAGAAGGAGGAACCGGGGAACTACAGGCCAGTCAGTCTCACCTCTGTGCCCGGAAAGATCATGGAGCAGATCCTCCTGGAGGCACTAATGACTCAGAAGAATAGTGAAGAGGTGATTGGGAACAGTCAGCATGGCTTTGCCAAGGGCAAATCCTGCCTGACAAACCTGGTGGCCTTCTATGAACAGGTGACAACATTAATAGATGAGGGGCAAGCAACTGATGTCATTTACCTGGACTTGAGCAAAGCCTTCGACACTGTCCCACACCAACTCCTGGTCTCCCAGCTGGTGACACATGGGTTTGATGGATGGACCACTAGATGGATAAGGAACTGGCTTGATGGCCGCACCCAAAGAGTGGCTGTCAATGGGTCCATGTCCCAGTGGAGGCCAGTGACAAGCAGAGTCCCTCAGGGATCAGTCCTGGGACCAGTCTTGTTCAACATTTTCGTGGGTGACATGGACAGTGGCATCGAGTGCACCCTCAGCAAGTTTGCTGATGACACCAAGCTGTGTGGTGCAGTGGACACTCTGGAGGGAAGGGATGCCATCCAGAGGGACCTTGACAGGCTGCAGAGGTGGACACAAGCCAACCCCATGAGGTTCAACAAGACCAAGTGCAGGGTCCTGCATCTGGGTGGAGGCAATCCCAGGCACAAATACAGGCTGGGCAGTGACTGGCTGGAGAGCAGCCCTGAGGAGAGAGACTTGGGGGTGCTGGTGGACGAGAAGCTCAACAGGAGCTCTCAATGTGCGCTTGCAGCCCGGAAAGCCAATCAGATCCTGGGCTGCATCAAGAGAAGTGTGGCCAGCAGGTCAAGGGAGGTGCTTCTCCCCCTCTACTCAGCTCTGGTGAGACCCCACCTGGAGTACTGCATCCAGTTCTGGAGCCCCTATTACAGGAGGGATGTGGACATGCTGGAAAGTGTCCAGAGAAGGGCCACGAGGATGATCAGAGGGCTGGAGCACCTCTCCTATGAGGATAGACTGAAGGAGTTGGGGCTGTTCAGTCTGGAGAAGAGAAGGCTCTGAGGTGACCTCATTGTGGCCTTCCAGTATCTGAAGGGGGCCTACAGGAAGGCTGGGATGGGACTTCTCAGGCTATCAGGTAGTGATAGGACCAGGGGGAATGGAATGAAGCTGGAGGTGGGGAGATCCAGGCTAGATGTGAGGACGAGGTTCTTCCCCATGAGAGTGGTGAAGCCCTGGAATGGGTTGTCCAGGGAGATGGTTGAGGCCCCATCCCTGGAGGTGTTTAAGAGCAGGTTGGATGAGGTTCTGGCCAGCCTGATCTAGTGTGGGGTGTCCCTGCCCATGGCTGGGGGTTGGAAGTAGATGATCCTTGTGGTCTCTTCCAACCCTGACTGATACTATGATACTACTATGATACTATGAAACTATGTATTTTCACTGGCTTTTTTTTTGTTGTTGTTGTTTTGCAATGGGTTTGTCCAAATAAATTAGCATTCCTAAATGAAATAAATTTGGAATGTAGAATTATTATTTAATAATTACTTGACCACATACAGTCAGGTAAATATGAGAAGTCAACTAACGTAAAAGATTAAATAGAGATTCCTAAGATATTTCTATAAGTTCATGCATTCAAATGAGGTAAAAACAGTGGACAAAGCACACTCATTAGTTAATTCCTATGTAGTAGACATAACATGGGCATTTCTGTTAGGGTAGTCAAAAGCTCCTCAAGATACTCAGTAGAATATTCTTCAGTGTTTGTTAATACACATACAGTAAGAGGTTAAGATTAAACATAGGTGCTTAAAAATTTTAAAAAGTATCCTACAAGGGAAGGAGGAGGACTTAAGGGATAAGCATGACATAAGCCCTAAGAAAATGATGGGTTGTTTATTTATGCATAGTTCTATTTCCTCAAATGGCAATAGCCAAATCCCTCTGTTTTGTAGAAGACCACTGATTTTTTAATAGCCAGAACAACCGAGACAGAAATTAAACCACAAATAATTCATAGGAGTAGTTTATGCTTCTACATAAAGGTACACAAAAACTTAATTCTCTTATTCACTAATTTTTGACATTTTCAAATTGTTGTGTGTCTGTATATTCACCAGTCTCACTGTAATCTCAGATACCCATGTCATTTTAAGTGATTGTAGTGGGTTGAGGCGGCCCCCCCCTCCCCACCACAGGCAAAATGACGACTCTGACAAATGGATTGCAGAAGTGATGGAAAAGTTTAAATAGGAAAAAAGTGAATGTGTACAAAAGAACCAGAAACAGTGAAAGAAGAAACCCCAAAAACACACCCGGGTACATCCCATCCCCACCTGAGGGTGGGCCCAAGACCCCCAGGGCTCGTTCTTCCCCCCCCACTGCTAGGCTAGTCTCAGCTGGCCAGGCCTGAGACCGCCCATCCCCTGGCCTTGGGCCTAGCCAGGCCCAAGGCTGGGAGACATCTCCCCCAGTTACCAGGTGCTGGCGAGGGAAGAAAGAGAAAGAGGCAGACCCCACACAAGATCTTATAGCAGTGCAGGGGGTGTGTTAGGTGATACACGGTTTTCCTGTGTCCACCCACTGGGCTGAACTTCTGGACACAGGAAGTGTGCCATGCAGCATAAGGGCACCCAGCCCAAACCACCACAGCGATGTACAATTTGTAATAATGAACTTGAAAACTGCAGTAGTTAAATTCCTCATCTAATGGAAATAAGATATTTATTTTGCTTTTAAAACTTCTGGTTATAGCCAAACATTTATTTTACAGTTACCTTTTACATTTAAAAATTACGCATTGTTTTGGTCTATAAAAGGATAAATTAATGTTCAATAAATGGAGTGATTAATATTAAAAAATATTAATTTTTTTAATCACAAAAATCCCACAAAAAATATTAAAGAAAACCTATTTACAGGTTCGAGGGGTTTCGGTCGTGGAACAGAGACCTCACCAGCAGGAACAAATAACAATTTAAACAACATGCACAAAAATCCAGAAACAACAAACATCACTTTAAACTGTAAAGAAAAGAAACCTCAGCAATGAAACCGGCGGTTGCCCACAACGTGGCGGGGGTGGAACCCAGAACTCCCCAGGGCAACAGACCTGCAATAGATGCACATGGAAGCTGCAGGAGCAGAGTTTCCCTTTCTGTTGGGGTCTGCAGCTTATTGCTGAGACAGGATTTGCTCCCAAAGGGTTTGTAGCCAAAAGCTTTGTAGAGAGGTTTCTCGGCTGTGATCCTTTTGCAGCAGCGCTCGCTCCTTGCTCCAATCAAACGAAACTGTCCCGGGGACTCGGCTCCTCTGGGGTTTCGCCTCTCGGCCCGGCAAGACAAGTATCTGTCCTCTGGGCTTTACAACGCTGAGAATAGCGAGGGGTCTTTGCTGTCTTGTCTGGGTAAACTGGAACACAGTTCAGCTTCCAAGCGAGGCTTGTGGTTCCTTCCAGAGCGTGGACAATGGCAAGACAATGCTCTGGCCCTTCGGGCTGATATTTATAGGTTTCCCGAGACAATAATGGCCAGGAGCAACACAGGTCTAGGGGTAAACCCTGGTATTGCAACCTATAGAAAGCCGCCTTCCCAAACGTGGCCAAAAGCACACCCACCTGGCTCATCCTGGCTCTGAAACATGTCCAGGCAAGCCCAAAGAAGCAGATCTACTAGCTTCTGCCTCATTGTCTGGTTCAGAGCCATTTTGAGGCTTTTTTGTCCATCCAGGACACGCATGTATCCATTATCAAGACAGAGTGAAAAATAGACCTCAGCCCACCAAAGTGTTTATGGGCACTTTTATAACCAGCATTTGGTGCATTTAAGATAAACTTAAGCAAAATACTTGAAAGTCTTGAGGTTTCAGTTAGGAAATGCTAGTGTCACACTGTCATTATTTTGCTATTTACTGACGAGCATCATTATTCTAACATGTCTATCTCTAAAACCTTCAGGTTAGGTCAAATTATTTCACACAAGCATTTATATATGCAAGCTGTATGTATTTACTTCACAGGACACTGATTATATCATAGTAAAATGGCATTTATTTCACTGCTGCAATAATATCAACTCCTAAGAAATGTAGCTCTCTTCAAACTCTGTTACTCCTCTACTTCCCAAGAGCTCCTAATATTCCATACCTGTCATCTCAAGCCATTATATTCCTGAAGACTGGCATGTGGGAAAGAATGCCTACATTATATATTATATATTTTTTCTGATGAGTGAGCTCTGTTGCATTTACCCTTATATGTGAAGAAAAATGGTATAACTCAGGAGTGTCATAACATGGGTTATCCATGATATATGAAGAGAAAGTTCATAGCAGAGATCAAACATCACATAATATATTGTTTAAATAAAATATATTTTCAGCTTTGGAAATATTCAGGATCTAACTAGGGTAGTCAGTTTAATATAGTAAAACCACAATTTGGCAAACAAGCTCTTCATTGAAAAGAAAAGTTCCTATGCAAAACACAGAAAATGCTGATCTCAGGCACTTAGAAGGCACCCAATGCGGAGGCCACTCCCCACAAAAGGAACCAGCTGCCTACAACAGCATCAGTGAGAGAAGTCAGAAAAGCAAAAGCTTAAGCACCAGCTTTCTCAGCATGGCCCAGCTGGCAGCTATGTCATGTGGCATCAGATGCAGTAAGAACAGGAGTGAAAACAGGAGGAAGAGTAAGAACAGGATGATGATGAGAAGTAATAGCAGGAGGAACCAAAAGAGATGCAGAAGGAGGAGAAGGAGGAAGCAGTGGCATGCTGCATTGCAACTGTGCCACATCAGCACAAAACAAGCTTAAAGTCAAGAGGATAATGGTGGGAGGATGAATTTTTGGGCCTGCTGTATTGATTCTAGACAGGCTTTTTTTGCAACATAGTTTGAAGAGACTGTTTATCTATTTGCCTCACACATACCATTATCACAAGTCTTTAGTACATCAATTCCCTATTCTTAGAGCTCACACATGTCTTTAAGTCTCTCTTCAGCCTACTTCCCACCTTCTTTTTTTTTTCTCTTCCTGATTTGCACTATTGGGAAACATTGATCAATTAAAGCTCAGTGTTTTGCTTGCATCATGCTGAAGGACAGTATTATATTTTATCCTCCCAGTGCAGATTTAGCTTTCTGCTATTTAGTGAACAGGATCTTCTCATAAAAGAACTTCAAAATTTTGAAAGTTGCAGTCATAATTATTATGCATAAATCCCAAAGACCTGGGAGAGTGGGCCTGGGGAGAGGGGAAGGTAAAATTGGACTAATTTCAATCTCAACTATTTTGTATAATAGTCTAAGATGATATATCTGTGGCCTTTGTGGTGCAGCTCAGGCAATAACTCACTGAAAATGGAGTGAAGTTCCTCTAAACTGCTGCGTGAGCCTACCAGGGGTAGGGCTATGCTTGACCTCCTCTTCACCAATAGGGAAGGGCTGGTGGGTGATGTGGTGGTCAGAGGGTGTTTAGGGGCCACTGACCATGAGATAATAGAATTTTCAGTATTCAGTCAATCTAAGAGGGGCAGCAAGAAGACCTCCACTCTGGACTTCCAGTGGGCAGACTTCAAGTTACTCAAGGAACTAACTCAGAAGGTTCCTTGGGAAACAGCCCTTAAAAACAAAGGGGTCCAGGAGAGCTGGACCTACTTCAAGAAAGAAATCTTGAAGATGCAGAAACAGGCTGTGCCAATGTGCCAGAAGATGAGCTGCCAGGGCAGACAGCCAGCCTGGATGGGCAATGAACTTCTAAAAGAACTAAGAGTGGCTGGAGAGTGGCCAGGTGGAGATGGACCTAGGGGTCCTGGTTGATAGTAGGCTGGACATGAGCCAGCAGTGTGCCTACATGGCCAAGAAGGCAAATGGGATCGTGGCCTGCATCAGGAATAGTGTGACCGGCAGGAGCAGGGAGGTCATTCTGCCCCTGTAGTCAGCACTAATTAGGCCACACCTTGAGTACTGTGTCCAGTTCAGAGCTCATCAATTTAAGGACATTAAGATACTTGAACGTGTCCAGAGAAAGGTACTATCGTCTTTCAAAAATGATGGGTTGTGGTGGAGTAGGAAGGTTCCCCCCACACACAGAAGAATTCCACAGCTAACTCAGCCGGAGAAGCAGATGAAAGCTGTATTTTACAAGCAGATATGGAATGCAGTGAATATGTATAAAAATATACAATATTTACAATATATACAGAAATATACAGCAACAGGAAACCTTTCCCCAACCCCCTGCGGCCAGGGGCGTTCGGCCTTTTCCCCCCCTTCTCCCTCCCTACCTCCCCTTTTTCCCAAAAGGGTTAGAGAGAGAGAGAGAAAGGAAGGTAATTAAAAGGGTGAAAACTTGTTAAAGCTCAAAGCAGATGCAAAAGTTAGTTTTCTCTTATCTGGTTAGCAAGAATCGTAGAGAGAAACGAGCCAGCTCACAGTACAGGGGGAAGAAGAAGACGACTGACTCCCCCCGACTGAAAGACTAAACAAAAAAACTACAACCGGGTTCCACCAATGAAATTGGATTAGCATATCTCTTGTTTTCATTCTAATATAAAACATTCGGCTAGAGTGTTCAGAAAGTGTCTCTTTCTTAAAGGCACAGCCTAAACCGGTCACATGGGGAGTGGACAGCAACTGCACCAGGCAGCTCTCTCTGCACTTGCAGGTGCATCCCATCAGGGCACACAGATTTGTGTGTTCAGTTTACCCAAATGATCTCTAACCCAATCCACATTCTCACTGATCAGTGGATAGTCTCCCTTCCACCAGGCTTTCTCTCTTACTTCCATGCTTGGAGCAGTCATTCTCTTTGCACTTCCAATACTGACTTCCTTACACTGAAGAACATTAGTAGTAATATAATCTATTCCACAGTCTTCCTCCATATTCCCATTTTTTATTTTCAGTGATCTGCACAGAGCACTCCAAGTGCAGATTTAGCTTGGCTTTAAGATTCAAATTTTGTATTACCCCAGATTTCCTGGATACATAGGCTTCCAAAAATGCACATCCCACAAACAATTAACCTTTTTGGACTGACTCAACCACTCAAGAATGCAAATCCCACTTCCACACTTCGCACTGCAGAATCCAAGACTAGCACAAATTGAGCCAAAAAATGAGCCTATTCAATAAAGCATTGTGAAAGACTGAATCATAGACTCATAGAATCAGTCAGGGTTGGAAAGGACCACAAAGATCATCTAGTTCCAGGCCCCTGCCATGGGCAGGGACACCCCACACTAGATCAGGCTGGCCAGAGCCTCATCCAGCCTGCTTTTAAACACCTCCAGGGACGGGGCCTCAACCACCTCCCTGGACAACCCATTCCAGGGCTTCACCACTCTCATGTGGAAGAACCTCGTCCTCACATCTAGCCTGGATCTTCCCACCTCCAGCTTCATTCCATTCCCCCTGGTCCTATCACTACTTGATAGCCTGAGAAGTCCCTCCCCAGCCTTCCTGTAGGCCCCCTTCAGATACTGGAAGGCCACAATGAGGTCACCTCAGAGCCTTCTCTTCTCCAGACTGAACAGCCCCAACTCCTTCAGTCTGTCCTCACAGGAGAGGTGCTCCAGCCCTCTGATCATCCTCGTGGCCCTTCTCTGGACACGCTCCAGCACGTCCACATCCCTCCTGTAATAGGGGCTCCAGAACTGGATGCAGTACTCCAGGTGGGGTCTCACCAGAGCTGAGTAGAGGGGGAGAATCTTGTCTCTCTTGATTTGACTCAACAAAGATAAAATCACCTTTGCTGCTTGCCCAGACAATAGCTCATGTGCATTGGGCGGACACCACTGGATAACAAATCTCCGGAATGTGCACAGACAAGATCATCTCTATCTATCAGCTACCCCGGAAAGGGAGGATGGTGCAAAGGATAAAGGTTGCTCACCAGATTGTAGCTGCCCTGGAAATAATGAGCAGAGGCCACTGCTATTGATACTTTCTGGAATATGCATATTCACCACCTGGACACATCCTTAAAAAAATGTATACAAGATATGAACAACTACTGAACAACTACTACTCTGTCAATAAATAGTCTAGCTATTGTTATTTTGGCCTCGTTTGTGCCTCTAATTTCATAACATGGGAATATTCAAAAGAACTGAGTCTCTTTCCCCCTCGGACTGAGACAAGCATAAACCATGATGTTTTGATAAATTTTGTTATTTATGTAGGGTTCTGGCATGTGTATATGACTTCAGGGATATAGACATCAACAAAGCTCTCTATATCCCTATAATCCTCACTAAAATGGTAATATCCTCACACTTAAATACAATTATTTTAAGCTGTCTCTAAAATAAAGATTTTCATAGTTTGCTATAACTACAGTGTACAGGATTTGTAATAATAAAATTATCTGCTTCACCTGAGTGGCTTTTAAGCATTAGTTCAGTGAACTAAAGAGGTCAACTTTGGTGATTTAGCACTATATGGCTGGTTTGGTCACTTGAATTGGTATTTTTGAGTCTGTGCTTTGGTTGAGGTACAGGAAAAGCTTAGTTCAAAACCAATTATTTAAGACCGAATTCAAACCATAGCATTTGTGTCAATAATGACACTACTATATTGCCAGTTTTCCAAGCGGGCTCTTGCAGAGATTTGCCTACAAGTCACCCCAGACAAGCCAGTCAGAAGAAAAATGAAGGCTCAGTAAATATTCTGACCCAACAGAGTATTCAATTCACAAAGGTAGGTGCAACGTTGTAAGGTTTTACTTCAATGCTATCTGCTTACTACAAGTAGAAATTTTTGCAAGGTTCTTAATAAATCTTTATGTACCAGATGAAGATGAATCTGGCTTGGAAGGGTAGACTCTTCACTGACTTAAAAACTCTCTGTATGGATAGGCTCAAAGAGTGGTGGTGAATGGAGTTACATCCAGCTGGCAGCAAGTCACAAGTGTTGTTACCCAGGGGTCTTTATGAAACATCTGCATGAGGGATTTGAGTTAACCCTTGGTAATTTCAGAGACAACACTAAACTTAGTGTGAGTGCTGATCTGCTTGAGGGTAGGAAGACTATGCAGAGGGACCTGGACAGGTTGGATTGATGTTCTGAGGTCAGCTGTGTCAGATCCTGCACTTGGGTCACAACAACCCCAGGCTGCACTACAGGATTGGTGCAGAGTGGCTGGTAAGCTGCCTGACTAAAAAGGACAGGGGGATGTTGGTTGACAGCTGGCTGAACACAAGCCAGTAGTGTGCTTAGGTGGCCAAGAAGGCCATCAGCATTCTGGCCTGTATCAGGAATGGTGTGCCCAGCAGACTAAGGAAGTGGCACTGGTGGGGCCACACCTTGAATACTATATTCAGCTGGGCTACAAGAAGGACATTGATATGCTGCAAAGTGTCCAAATAACAACAAGAAAATTGGTTAATAGTCTGAAGAACAAGTAGTAAATAGGTAAATTGGTAAATAGTCTGGTAATTATTAATTGGTAAATTTACCAATTGGTAAATTGGTAAATAGTCTGAAGAAACAGTCTGAAGAACAAGAATGGGGAGAGGCTGAGGGATCTGAAATTGGTTAGTCTGGAGAAGAGGAGGCTGAGGGCAGGTCTCATTGATATCTACAAGTACTTGAAAGGAGGTTGTAGTGAGGCAAAGGTTGGTCTCTTCTCCGTAATATCAAGTGATAGGATGAACTGGCCTCACATTGCACCAGAGAAGATTTAGATCAGATATTAGGAATAATTTCTTTACTGAAAGGTTTATCAGGTAGTGGAATAGGCTGCCTAGGGAAGTGGTGGAATCACCATCTCTGGAAGTGTCCAGAAAACATTAGATATGGCACTCTGGGACATGGTTTAATGGCCATACTGGTGTTAGGTCAACAGTTGGGCTTGATGATCTTAGAAACCTTTTTTTGAAAAAAAACCATTCTATGATTCTATGATTTATTCTACCCTTTCTTTTATTTTTACTCACCAATGTGTGAATTATTCTTGCAGCTGGCATTTGATATATGTTAGTAAAATTTATTACACAAAGCTTTATGCAAGGACTAAATTGCACTAATGAACTGACTATGACTTTGAAGCCTAACATGAGGCCAAGTATTTTCTGGCTTCATTTCTGTGTCTCAGAAAACTGCAGTAAGTTTGCAGATGACACCAAGCTGGTGTCATCTATTCTATTCTATTCTATTCTATTCTATTCTATTCTATTCTATTCTATTCTATTCTATTCTATTCTATTCTATTCTATTCATTTTCTCCCTACTTATCCATTATTGCTAAATTGTCTGGTTTCCGGGTTTATTGTAGAAAACTGCAGCAAAAATTGGCTTGCCTTTGGGCCTTTACTGAATGAAGCAGAAGTTGAGATGCCTGCAGTGAGGGTGGCAAGGTGTGAAAGCTGTTGACTAATTCTGTTGAAGTGAAACAAGTGGAAGATAGCATTCAATGCCTCTTTCTCAATTTCACTAAAACTCAGTGCATTATTCCTATAGCAGACATTTAAAATTAATTAATAGATTTTCCTACTTAAAGGTTTGCACAAAGCTAAGCTAGAATAATAAAGCTACTACTTACTTGCTAATATGTAAGAGAAGGGTAACTATATTCCAGATTTGGATTCTATTCATTTCACTGGGGAAGGGGGCACTGGTGATTTTTTTTAAATTTATTTTTTAGTAAGGTGGGGTGTTGTTTTGTTTTTTTTTTTTTTTTCATTTGTTTGTTTGCTTTTGTTCTGTTTGTGGTGTGTGATATTAAGACTGCAAAGCTTAATCTCATTCTTACTCAAACACAATTATGATGCCTGACAGCAACACTATGGTTAAAAACCTGTATTTTTTTGCATGTAATGGGGGCAGGATGTTTTATCTAGAGATGTTGAAACTGCATTAAGAGAGTGTGGTGGGTTGAAGTTTCTCCCAGCATTACCTTTAGCCCAACTAACTCAGTTAGAAGCAAATGAATCTGTATTTACAAGCAAAAACTACACTCTACAATGGAATGTAATGAATATGTACAAAATACACAGTATTTACAATATTATACAGATATTTACAATTAGCAAACAACATGGAAGTCCCCCTGGACAAAAAGAGACCAGGGAAGCTGCTCCACTGCCTGCCCAAGCCCTCCTCCCCGCACCTCCTAAACCCCTCTTGTACCAAGAGAGAGATAGAGCAGCTGAGAGAAAGCAATGTTAGTCTTATGTCAAGGTCAGCCAGAAGCGTTATATTCTTCTGGGCAAACAGCCAAGATAGGAGAAGAGAAAAGGAATGGCAATGGAAGTGAAATGTGAAGAACTGTTATGAATTATTCTCCTATCCCAGACATTTATTCAATTAATTTTTTTAGAATAATCTTTTATTTTCCTTTTTATACCCAATAGTGGTTTATTTATATTTTTCTACATTTCTGCTCAAAATCTGCAGCTAAATTCTAAAGGCATAGCCTAAAACTACCACAGAGGTATTATTCAGTATCTGTTTCTTGGAGCTACATTTTTCTCATTAATTGACATGAACAAATTTTGTCTACTTGTAAGCAATAGGAAAGTAATTTTGCAGTTTTCTTTGAAAAATCTATCTACAGATAGATACAGGCAGGTAATAGGTAGGTACATAGGTAGATAGTCTGCAGTCTTCCTGGAGCCCAAATCAGAGATATCACTAAAGAACTCCTGAACATGGTGAAGTCACATGACTATTATCCATTGTTGATCTTCCAGACAGGTGGGGAGGAAGCTGCATCCCATAGTCTGAGAGGGATGTTCCAGCGGGAATCGTGCTCGGGAGCACACCACGACCGGCACCCTCGGGAACACTAGCTGCTTCCTTTTCAACCTACGGGGACGGCAGGGTACCCCGGGCTCTCGGCACTCGGCTAGATTCGGCACGACCGTTTCTCCACGTGCTTGCTGCTCGGGATCACTCGGGCTCCCTGCGTCACTGCTGGCGGCTCATTTAAAAGCCAGCGGCAGCTCGCGGCAGCCTCTGTTCCAGCAGGAATCTTGCCGCCTGCTCTCGCTCAGCACACACCGCTGCACTTTTTCTAAATCTCGTCCAGCAGGTCCCGTGGGCAGGGCAGGCATGGTGGTAACACGCCGCAACCACTCCTTCAAAACATCAGTCTCGACTCAGACTGAGGGGGAATACAAGCAGGTAGGCAAGTGTCACAAGCAAGACGTGGGTGTCCAGACATATGGCTGCAGAGAGTGCTGGAGCCTGGCACTTGAGACACAGGGTAGTGGGGACAACTCCTGCATCAGATGTGAGCAGATCGACTATCTGCTTAACCTGGTGGCCAGATTGAAATATGAGGTGACTAGACTTAGAGATGTCAGGGATTGTAGAAGGGAGACCAACTTGAGTAACCAGGCTCTGCAGGCTCCCCCAGCAGAGGCTGGTTATCCAAAAAGCAGAGGGGAATGGACGAAGGTTCCTCTCAAAAGACACAAATTAAAACCTCCTTGCCTCCCTTCACCTTCCCCACTGCCCTTGGAGAACAAGTATGGGGCACTGGAGGTCGAGGGGGAGGTGATTCTGATGCTGGAGGACACACCATCTGGGGGTTTCCATGAGACAAAACAGCCCAGGGTGAGTCAGCCCAGGGTGAGTCAGCCCAGGTTGGGTCAGCCTAGAGTGAGTCAGCCTAGGGTGGGTTGGCCTAGGGTGGGTCGGCCTGGGGTGAGTCAGCCTGGGGTGGGTCAGTCTAGGGTGGGTCAGTCTAGGGTGGGTCAGCCTGGGGTGAGTCAGCTTGGGGTGAGTCAGCCTGAGGTTAAACAGCCTTGCCCTGGCATCAAGACTTGCTCCCTTAAAAAAAAGAGGAGGGTGATTGTTATTGGTGATTCCCTCCTGAGGGGAAGAGAGGGTCCCATATGTAGGCCGGACCCTGCTCACAGGGAACTGTGTTGTCTCCCAGGAGCTCAAGTTGGTGATGTTACCAGAAGGCTGCCTAGTCTGGTGCAGCCCTCTGACTACTATCCCTTAATAGTTATGCAGTTAGGGAATGACGATGTTGCAACTAGAACTCCCAGGGCTATCAAGAATGACCTCAAGGCCCTGGGGGATCTAGTGGAGGACTCAGGTGCACAAATAATTTTTCTGTCTATACCCTTAGTTGCAGGAGGGAATACAAGAAGGAACAGGTCAGCAGCTGTAGTCAACAAATGGCTTAGAGGTTGGTGCAGTCAGAAGAATTTTGGGTTTTTCGATCTTGAAAAACTTTCTACTGCACCAGGTCAGCTGGTAACAGATGGAGTACACCTGTCCCAGATGAGGGGAAAGGTCACAGTACACAAGAATGGCCTGTCCCCCAAAGGTAAAAAGGTTCCGGGAAGGGAATTAGCAGGTCTCATTGACAGGGCTTTAAACTAGCTTCGAAGGGGGAAGGGGCTGAAACCAGTCCCCCAGACAGGAGTCTGAGGGTAGTAAGCTGGAGTCAGGGGCAAAACCAGCAGCCCAGCTGAAGTGCATGTATACTAATGCACGAAGTATGGGCAACAAACAAGAGGAGCTGGAAGCCTTGTTGCAGCAGGAAAGATATGATGTAGTTGCCATCACGGAGATGTGGTGGGACGACTCGCATGACTGGGGCGCTGCAATTGACAGCTACAGGCTCTTCAGGAGAGACAGGCAAGGCAGAAGGGGTGGAGGGGTGGCCCTGTACATCAGGGAGGCTCTTGATGCCATTGAGCTAGAGATCAGGGACAATCAGGTTGAGTGCGTGTGGGTGAGAATTAGAGGGAAGACCAGCAGGGCAGACATCCTGGTTGGAGTCTGTTATAGACCACCCAACCAGGAGGAAGATGTTGATGAAGCATTCCACAGGCAGCTTAAGGCTGTCTCAAGATTGCCTGACCTTATTCTCATAGGCGACTTCAACCTGCCTGATATCTGCTGGGATCACAACATAGCAGAGAGGAGGCAGTCTAGGAGGTTCTTAGAGTGCATGGAGGACAGCTTCTTATCCCAGGTGCTGCGCGAGCCTACCAGGGGTAAGGCTATGCTTGACCTCCTCTTCACCAACAGGGAAGGGCTGGTGGGTGATGTGGTGGTCAGAGGGTGTTTAGGCACCAGTGACCACGAGATAATTGAATTTTCAGTATTCATCCAAGCCAAGAGGGGCAGCAAGAAGACCTCCACTCTGGATTTCAGAGGGCAGACTTCAGGCTACTCAAGGAACTAACTCAGAAGGTTCCTTGGGAAACAGACCTTAAAAATAAAGGGGGCCAGGAGAGCTGGACCTACTTCAAGGAAGAACTCTTGAAGGCGCAGGAACAGGCTGTGCCAGTGTGCTGGAAGATGAGCCACCGGGGCAGACGGCCTGGATGGGTAATGAACTTCTAAAGGAACTAAGGGAAAAAAAAAGAGGGTGTATTATCTTTGGAAAAAAAGGGGAGACAACCCATGGAATGTTTAGGGATGTTGCTAGGTTTTGTAGGAAGAAAATTAGGGAGGCAAAAGCCCATTTGGAGCTCAGACCAGCCTCTGCTGTGAAGGACAACAAAAAGTCCTTCTGAAAATATATTAATAGCAAGAGGAAGGGCAAGGAGAAGCTCCACTCCTTGGTGGGCATGGAGGGGAACATTGTAACGAAGGGTGAGGAAAAGGCAGAGGTGCTTAACACCTTCTTTATCTCAATTTTTACTAGCAGGATAGAACGGCTTCCAGACAGCTGGCCTGCAGAGCTGGCAGAAGGAACCAGGGAGCAGCATAGTTTCCTGTTCCAGGATGGGAGAGTTAGAGATCTTCTCTGACTATTACTTAAAAAGAAACTCTACAGGAAGTGGAGGGAAGGACAGATAGAACAGGGGGTATATAAGGAAGCTGCCCGAGCAGCAAGAGGCCTGGTTAGGAAAGCCAAAGCAGAGTTTGAACTGAATCTAGCCAGGGGGGTTAAAGGGAACACTAAGAATTTCTATAGGTATGTTAATGGCAAGAAGAAGACTAGGGAAGGTGTGGGCCCCCTCAGAAAGGAAAGTGGAGAATTAATCACAAGTGATGTGGAAAAGGCTGAGGTACTCAATCACTTCTTTACATCAGTCTTCACTGCAAGAGCTTCCAGCCACACTCCTGGTGTCATGGCAGACGATGCCAGGGACGGGGAGGAAGAACTGCCCATCATAAGTGAAGCTCAGGTTGGTGATCACCTGAAGAACCTGAAAGTGTTCAAGTCCATGGGACCCGACGGGATACACCCACGGGTGCTGAGAGAACTGGCAGATGAGGTTGCCAAGCCCCTCTCTATTATATTCCAAAAGTCATGGCAGACTGGGGAAGTCCCCACAGACTGGAAAAGGGAAAACATTGCTCCCATTTTCAAAAAGGGCAAGAAGGAGGAACCGGGGAACTACAGGCCAGTCAGTCTCACCTCTGTGCCCGGAAAGATCATGGAGCAGATCCTCCTGGAGGCACTAATGACTCAGAAGAACAGTGAAGAGGTGATTGGGAACAGTCAGCATGGCTTCACCAAGGGCAAATCCTGCCTGACAAACCTGGTGGCCTTCTATGAGCAGGTGACAGCATTAATAGATGAGGGGCAAGCAACTGATGTCATTTACCTGGACTTGAGCAAAGCCTTCGACACTGTCCCGCACCACCTCCTGGTCTCCAAGCTGGTGACACATGGGTTTGATGGATGGACCACTAGATGGATAAAGAACTGGCTTGATGGCCGCTCCCAAAGAGTGGCTGTCAACGGGTCCATGTCCCAATGGAGGCCAGTGACATGCAGAGTCCCTCAGGGATCAGTTCTGGGACATATCTTGTTCAACATCTTTGTGGGTGACATGGACAGTGGCATCAAGTGCACGCTCAGCAGGTTTGCTGATGACACCAAGCTGTGTGGTGCAGTGGACACGCTGGAGGGAAGGGATGCCATCCAGAGGGACCTTGACAGGCTGGAGAGGTGGGCACAAGCCAACCTCATGAGGTTCAACAAGACCAAGTGCAGGGTCCTGCATCTGGGTGGAGGCAATCCCAGGCACAAATCCAGGCTGGGCAGTGACTGGATGGAAAGCAGCCCTGAGGAGAGAGACCTGGGGGTGCTGGTGGACAAGAAGCTCAACAGGAGCTCTCAATGTGCACTCGCAGCCCGGAAAGCCAATCAGATCCTGGGCTGCATCAAGAGAAGTGTGACCAGCAGGTCAAGGGAGGTGCTTCTTCCCCTCTACTCAGCTCTGGTGAGACCCCACCTGGAGTACTGCATCCAGTTCTGGAGCCCCTATTACAGGAGGGATGTGGACGTGCTGGAGCGTGTCCAGAGAAGGGCCACGAGGATGATCAGAGGGCTGGAGCACCTCTCCTGTGAGGACAGACTGAAGGAGTTGGGGCTATTCGGTCTGGAGAAGAGAAGGCTCCGAGGTGACCTCATTGTGGCCTTCCGGTATCTGAAGGGGGCCTACAGGAAGGCTGGGGAGGGACTTCTTAGGATCTAAGGCAGTGATAGGACTAGGGGGAACGGAATGAAGCTGGAAATAGGGAGATTCAGGCTGGATGTGAGGAAGAAGTTCCTCACCAAGAGAGTGGTGAAGCCCTGGAATGGGTTGTCCAGGGAGGTAGTTAAGGCCCCATCCCTGGAGGTGTTTAAGACCAGGCTGGACGAGGCTCTGGCCAGCCTGATCTAGTGTAGGGTGTCCTTGCCCATGGCAGGGGGGTTGGAACTAGATGATCCTTGTGGTCCCTTCCAACCCTGACTGATTCTATGACTCTATGATTCTATGATTCTCAGCCGCTTGGAACCCCACAAGTCCATGGGACCGGATGGGATCCATCCTAGGGTGCTGAGGGAGCTGGCAGATGAGCTGTCCAAGCCGCTCTCCATCATTTTTCAGCAGCCCTGGCTCACTGGAGAGGTCCCAGATGACTGGAAGCTGGCCAGCGTGGTGCCCATCCACAAGAAGGGCCGGTTGGACGAGCCAGGGAATTATAGGCCTGTCAGCCTGACCTCAGTGCCAGGCAAGGTTATGGAACAGGTCATCTTGAGTGCAATCACACAGCACTTACAGGATGGCCAGGGGCTCAGGCCTGGCCAGCATGGATTTAGGAAGGGCAGGTCCTGCCTAACCAACCTGATCTCCTTCTATGATCAGGTGACCCGCCTGGTGGATGTGGGGAGGCCTGTGGATGTAGTCTACCTGGACTTCAGCAAGGCCTTTGACACAGTCCCCCACAGCAAACTCCTAGCCAAGCTGGCAGCCCATGGCTTGGACAGGAGCACACTGCGTTGGGTTAGGAACTGGCTGGAGGGCCAAGCCCAGGGAGTGGTGGTGAATGGTGCCACATCCAGCTGGCGGCCTGTCACTAGTGGTATTGCCCAAGGATCAGTGCTGGGCCCCATGCTCTTTAACATCTTTAGTGATGATCTGGACGAGGGCATTGAGTCCATCATCAGTAAATTTGCAGGCGACACCAAGCTGGGGGCAGGAGTTGATCTGCTGGAGGGCAGAGAGGCTTTGCAGAGGGACCTCGACAGGCTGGACAGATGGGCAGAGTCCAATGGCATGAGATTTAACACATCCAAGTGCCGGGTTCTGCACATTGGCCACAGCAACCCCATGCAGTGCTACAGGCTGGGGTCAGAGTGGCTGGAGAGCGGCCAGGCAGAGAGGGACCTGGGGGTGCTGGTTGATGGCAGGCTGAACATGAGCCTGCAGTGTGCCCAGGCAGCCAAGAGGGCCAACCACATCCTGGCCTGCATTAGGAATAGTATGGCCAGCAGGAGCAGGGAGGTCATTGTGCCCCTGTACTCTGCTTTGGTTAGGCCACACCTTGAGTACTGTGTCCAGTTCTGGGCCCCTCAGTTTAAGAAGGACATTGAGACACTTGAACATGTCCAGAGAAGGGCAACATGGCTGGTGAGAGGCCTTGAGCACAAGTCCTGTGAGGAGAGGCTAAGGGAGCTGTGGCTGTTTAGCCTGGAGAAGAGGAGGCTCAGGGGCGACCTCATTACTCTCTACAACTACCTGAAGGGTGGTTGTAGCCAGGAAGGGGTTGGCCTCTTCTCCCTAGCAACCAGCACCAGAACAAGGGGACACAGTCTCAGGCTGCACCAGGGGAAGTTTTGGCTCGAGTTGAGGAGAAAGTTCTTCACCGAGAGAGTGATTCGTCATTGGAATGGGCTGTCCGGGAGGTGGTTGAGTCGCCGTCCCTGAAGGCGTTCAAGAGGGGACTGGATGTGGCACTTGGTGCCATGGTCTAGATGTGAGGTTTGTGGTTACAGGTTGGACTCAATGATCTTCGAGGTCTCTTCCAACCTTGGTAATACTGTAATACTGTAATAGAGTCAGCCTTGGGATGGTTGGTGAATGAGTCTGGGGCACAAGTGATTTTTCTCTTCTCTTCTCTTCTCTTCTCTTCTCTTCTCTTCTCTTCTCTTCTCTTCTCTTCTCTTCTCTTCTCTTCTCTTCTCTTCTCTTCTCTTCTCTTCTCTTCTCTTCTCTTCTCTTCTCTTCTCTTCTCTTCTCTTCTCTTCTCTTCTCTTCTCTTCTCTTCTCTTCTCTTCTCTTCTCTTCTCTTCTCTTCTCTTCTTTCTCTTCTCTTCTCTTCTCTTCTCTTCTCTTCTCTTCTCTTCTTCTTCTCTTCTCTTCTCTTCTCTTCTCTTCTCTTCTCTTCTCTTCCCTTCCCAAACCTTCCCAAACCTTCCCAAACCTTCCCAAACCTTCCCTTCCCAAACCTTCCCTTCCCTTCCCTTCCCTTCCCAAACCTTCCCTTCCCTTCCCTTCCCTTCCCTTCCCTTCCCTTCCCTTCCCTTCCCCCAAACCTTCCCTTCCCTTCCCTTCCCAAACCTTCCCTTCCCAAACTTTCCCTTCCCAAACCTTCCCTTCCCTTCCCTTCCCTTCCCTTCCCTTCCCTTCCCTTCCCTTCCCTTCCCTTCCTTCCTTCCCTTCCCTTCCCTTCCCTTCCCTTCCCCTTCCTTCCTTCCTTCCTTCCCTTCCTTCCTTCCTTCCTTCCCTCCCTTCCCTTCCCTTCCCTTCCCAAACCTTCCCAAACCTT
>JAWKAJ010000114.1:0-40056 GCA_033816785.1 Picus viridis | reverse complement strand
GGAAGGAGGGAGCAGAGCTGGGGCTGGAGGGAGGGAAGGAGGGAGCAGAGCTGGGGCTGGAGGGAGGGAAGGAGGGAGCAGAGCTGGGGCTGGAGGGAGGGAAGGAGGGAGCAGAGCTGGGGCTGGGGGGAGGGAAGGAGGGAGCAGAGCTGGGGCTGGGGGAGGGAGGCACAGAGCAGAGCTGGGGCTGGAGGGAGGGAAGGAGGGAGCAGAGCTGGGGCTGGAGGGAGGGAAGGAGGGAGCAGAGCTGGGGCTGGGGGAGGGAAGGCAGAGAGCAGAGCTGGGGCTGGGGGGAGGGAGGCACAGAGCAGAGCTGGGGCTGGAGGGAGGGAAGGAGGGAGCAGAGCTGGGGCTGGAGGGAGGGAAGGAGGGAGCAGAGCTGGGGCTGGAGGGAGGGAGGCACAGAGCAGAGCTGGGGCTGGGGGGAGGGAGGCACAGAGCAGAGCTGGGGCTGGGGGGAGGGAAGGCAGGGAGCAGAGCTGGGGCTGAGAGGATCGTTGCAGGGGGTGTTGCAGTTTCTGTCCTTGGGACACCGTCCCAAGGAGGAGGCAGCCACAGGCCTCCCCTGGGCAGCCTGGGCCAGGCTCTCCCCAGCCTCACTTCCTCCTCTCCACTCTCAGTCTCTCCTCTCCCAGCCCAAATCCATCTCCCCTCACCCTGCCCCTCCCAGCCCTCGTCCCAGGTCCCTCCCCAGCCCTCCTGGAGCCTCTGCAGCTGCTGGCAGCTGCTCTGAGCTCTCCCTGCAGCCTTCTCCAGCCCCAACCCCCCCCAGCCTGGCCCCACAGGGGAGGCTCTGCAGCCTCTGCTCCTCTGGGTGGCCTCCTCTGGAGCCTCCCCAGCAGCTCCAGCTCCTCCCTGGGCTGGGGGGTCCAGGGGCTGGGGGCAGTGCTGCAGGGGGAGGGCAGAGCAGAGCAGAGCAGAGGGCAGAATCCCCTCCCTGTGCTGCTGCTCTGCCTCCTGCTGCTGCAGCCCAGCTCAGGGTTGGCTTCTGGGGCTGCCAGGGACCACTGCTGGCTCCTGGGGGCTCTGTCCCCGACTGCCACCCCCAAGGCCTTCCCCTCCAGGCTGCCCCCAGCCCCCTCCCCTCCCCCCCCAGCCTGGCTCTGTGCTGCCACTGCCCTGCCCCAGCTGCAGGAGCCTTGCCCTTGGCCCTGCTGAGCTGCCTGAGCCTGGCTTGGGGCCCCCCGTGCAGCCTGCTCAGCACCCTCTGGATGGATCCCTTCCCTTCCCTCCAGCATCCCAACCCCCCCAGCACACAGCCTGGGGCCCCCCCTGCAGCCTGCTCAGCACCCTCTGGATGGATCCTTCCCTTCCCTCCAGCATCCCAACCCCCCCAGCACACAGCCTGGGGCCCCCCCTGCAGCCTGCCAAGCTCAGCACCCCCTCTGGATGGATCCTTCCCTTCCTCCAGCATCCCAACCCCCAGCACACAGCCTGGGGCCCCCCGCAGCCTGCTCAGCACCCTCTGGATGGATCCCTTCCTTCTCCAGCATCCCAACCCCCCAGCACACAGCCTGGGGCTCCCCCGCAGCCTGCCTGGGCAGCTCCCTCTGGATGGGTCCCTCTGCGCTGGGGGCCTCAGAGGGCCCCAGGCCTCCTAAGGCCTCCCCCTCCCCCTTCCACCTCTCCTGCAGCTGAAGGAGGGAAGCTGCCAGGCTGGGAGCTACGGAGGTCACCTCCCTGACAGCCGCCGGGAGATCGCCGACCTCAACATCCAGATCCAGAAGCTGAGGTCCTGCATCGTGTCCCAGAAGAGCCAGGTGTGTCCTGGGGGCTGGCAGAGCCCTGGCAGGCAGGCCAGGGGCTGCAGCACTCCCTCACCCCCCTCCCCCACCCCTCCCTTGCTCTCCCTTCTTGCCCCTCCAGTGCCTGTACCTGAGGAGCACATCCGGGAGGCTGGGGAGCAGGGGAGGTGGCCCTCAAGGGATGCTGTGCCAAGCTGGCCAGGCTGGAAGAGGCCCTCCAGAAGAGCAAGGAGGACTTGGCTCACCTGGTGAAGGAGTACCAGGAGCTGATGAACATCAAGCTGGCCCTGATGTGGAGATCCTCACCTACAGGAAGCTGGTGGAAGGGGAGGGAGCAGGTAAGGAGGACTGGCCCCTGCAGGGGCACAGCCCCCAGGCTGGCAGCCTGCTGGGGGAGGCCAAAGGAGGAAAGAAAGACCAAACCCCCGGGAGCTCCTCCCAGCCTCTGCCCTGGAGCCCCCTTGCCCTGGAGCTCTTCCTGAGCCCCTTTGCCCTGGAGCCCCCTTTCCCTGGAGCTCCCCTGTCCTGGAGAGCCCCTTGCCCTGAGCCCCTGCCCTGGAGCCCCCTGCCCTGGAGCTCCCCGCTTCTGGAGCCCCCTTGCCCTGGAGCCTCCCTGCCCTGGAGCCCCCTTGCCCTGAGCCCCTTTTCCCTGGAGCCCCCTTTCCCTGGAGCTCCCCCTTGCCCTGGAGCCCCGTTGCCCTGGAGCCCCCTTCCCTGGAGCCCCCCTGCCCTGGAGCTCCCTTGCCCTCTGGAGCCCCTTGCCCTGGAGCCCCCTTTCCCCTGGAGCCCTTGCCCTGGAGCCTCCTTTCCCTGGAGCCTTCCTTCCCCTGGAGCCCCTGCCCTGGAGCCCCTTTCCCTGGAGCCCCCTGCCCTGAGCCCTCCTCCTTTCCCTGGAGCCTCCTTTCCCTGGAGCCCCCTTTCCCTGGAGCCCCCTTTTCCCTGGAGCCCCCTTTCCCTGGAGCCCCTTTTCCGAGGCCCCTTTCCCTGGAGCCCCCTTGCCCTGGAGCCCCCTTGCCCTGGAGCCCCCTTTGCCCTGGCCTTTTCCCTGAGCTCCCCTGCCCTGGAGCCCCCTTGCCCTGGAGCCCCTTGCCCTGGAGCCCCCTTGCCCTGGAGCCCCTTGCCCTGGAGCCTCCTTTCCTGGAGCCTCCTTTCCCTGGAGCCCCTTGCCCTGGAGCCCCTTTCCCTGGAGCCCCCTTCCTGGAGCCCCTTTCCCTGGAGCCCCCTGCCCTGGAGCCCCCTTTCCCTGAGCCTCTGCCCTGAGCCCTCGCTGCCCTGGAGCTCCGCTGCCCTCCTGGAGCCTCCTTGCCCTGGAGCCTCCTTGCCCTGGAGCCCCCTTTTCCTGAGCCTGCTGCCCTGGAGCCCCCTTTCCCTGGAGCCCCTTGCCCTGGAGCCTCCTTTCCCTGGAGCCCCCTTGCCCTGGAGCCCCGCTGCCCTGGAGCCCCCCTTTTCCCTGGAGCCCCTTTCCCCTGGAGCCCCGTTGCCCTGGAGCCCCTTGCCCTGGAGCCCCCTTGCCCTGGAGTCTCCTTTCCCTGGAGCCCCCTGCCCTGGAGCTCCCCTGCCCTGGAGCCCCCTGCCCTGGAGCCTCTTGCTCTGGAGCCCCCCTTGCCCTGGAGCCCCTTGCCCTGGAGCCCTCTTCCCTGGAGCCTCCTGCCCTGGAGCCCCTTGCCCTGGAGCCCCGTTGCCCTGGAGCCTCTTGCCCTGGAGCCCCCTGCCCTGAGGCCCCTTCCCCCTGGAGCCTCCTTGCCCTGGAGCCCCTTGCCCTGGAGCCCCTCTTTCCCCTGGAGCCCCTGCCCTGGAGCTCCCCTGCCCTGGAGCCTCCTTGCTCTGGAGCCCCCTTTCCTGGAGCCTCTTCTGCCCTGAGCCCCTTGCCCTGGAGCCTCGCTGCTCCTGGAGCCTCTGCCCTGGAGCCCCCTTGCCCTGGAGCCCCCTTTCCCTGGAGCCCCCTTGCCCTGGAGCCCCCTTGCCCTGGAGCCCCTTGCCCTGGAGCCCCCCTTTCCCTGGAGCCCCCTTTGCCCTGGAGCCTCTTTCTTTCCCGGAGCCCCCTTTCCCTGAGCTCCCCTTGCCCTGGAGCCTCTTTCCCTGGAGCCCCTTTCCCTGGAGCCCCTTGCCCTGGAGCCTTCCTTTTTCCCTGGAGCCCCTTTCCCTGGAGCCCCTTCTTTCCTGGAGCCCCCTTTCCCTGAGCCCCTTGCCCTGGAGCCCCGCTGCCCTGAGCCCCCATTCCCTGGAGCCCCGTTGCCCTGGAGCCTTCCTTTGCCCTGGAGCCTCCTGCCCTGGAGCCTCCTTGCTCTGCAGCCTCCTTGCTCTGAGGCTTCCCTTCTTGCTGCCCACATTGGAGGGTTCCAGCACCTCTCTGCCCAGATGCTGCTGAGATGTCCTCCAAGGCTCAGCCATGGGCTTGGCTCACTCCAGGCCAAGCTCCAGCCCTGGCCCAGCAGAGCTCAGGAGAATCACTAAGGTTGGAAGAGGCCTCCAAGGTCATCCAGGGCCAACCTCAACCCAACCCCTCTGTGGCCACAGGGGGCTGGAGCCCCTCCAGGCCTGGGGGCTCCAGCAGCACCTCCCTGGGCAGCCTGGGCCAGGCCTGCAGAAGCCTTCCAGGGGAGAAGTTTCTCCTCAGGGCCAAGCTGAGCCTTGCCCTGGGGCAGCCTGAGGCCATCTCCCCTGGCCCTTGCCCAACCCCTCCCTGGCTGCAGCCTCCTCTCAGGCCACTTGCAGGCAGCCAGGAGGTCTCCCCTCAGCCTCCTCTCCTCCAGCCTCAACCCCCCCAGAGCCCAGGCACGGGACTCCGCCGCCACCCTCCCCTGGGCAGCCCTGGGCCAGTCCCTGCCCCACCGTGGCAGGGCAGAAGTGGCTCCTGGGGGGGCGAGCTGCCCCTGCCCTGGTGCCCCCCGTGCCTCACCCCCTGTCCTTGTGCCCACAGCATGGAGCAGCCCCATCCCCACAGCCATCAGCAGCCCTGCAGGCCAGGCCCAAGCTCCGTAAGTGCCTCCCCCCGGGCCCTGCCTGCGGCCCCAGGGCCGCTTGCCGGCCTCCCCTCCTCACCCTCCTCTTCCTCTTCCTCCCCAGCCTCTGCCAGCACCCTGAGGAGCTCCAAGCTGTTTGCCAGAGGAAGCAGTGGGGAGGTGAAGCCCCAGGGAGGCTCCGGGACGAGCTGCCCTCCGGGGAGCCTCAGCCCCGGCTCCGCGCGCCCCGGCGGGGGTGCCCGGCCCCAGCTCTGCCCCCTGCCCGCTGCTGAATGCTTCTAGGGCGGCCCCCACCCCCTACCCCACCCCCTACACCCCCAGCCTGCCCAGGAGCCCTGCTGGCATCTGCACCCTCTCCTGAGCTGGAGCCCGAGGGGCAGAGGGGGAGCAGGCAGCCCAGGCTCTGCCTCCTGCCCCCACAGCCTCCCCACCCCCCCCCCGTTACCAGGCACAGCACAAAACAACCAACAGCTCACAGGACCTCTCACTCCCCCTGCCCTCCCCCCCCCCCAGCTGCCCAGCTCCGGGTGGGAGACCCCCTCAGATCTTCTTCCCCTGAAGCTTTGGGTTCAAAGCCTCTGAGGTCTACCTGGAGGGGAGCTGGCAGGAGGGGAGGCAGCTCTGGGGCAGCAGCCATGGTGCTGGGACCCCCAGGACCCTTTGTCCCTGCTCTGCTCTTCCCAGCACCAGGCTGAGCTGGTGGGGGAGAGGCTGGAGCCCAACCTGAGCCGGGTGGCTCTTGCCCCCGCAGGGCTGGGGGGCTGGGACCACCTCAGAGCAGCACCCCTGAGCTTGCTGCCTGCCCTTGGTGGCCTCTCCCTGCTCCCTGTGCCGCCAGACTCCTCCTGCCAGCATCAGCCTCAAGCTGCTCCAGGCGCTGCCCAGCACAGCCTGGCCCAGGACCTGCCCTTGGCTGCAGGGACCTGCCCTTGGCTGCAGGGACCCAGCCCAGGACCTGCCCTTTGGCTGCAGGACCTGCCCTTGGCTGCAGGGACCCGGCCCAGGACCTGCCCTTGGCTGCAGGGACCTGCCCTTGGCTGCAGGGACCCAGCCCAGGACCTGCCCTTGGCTGCAGGGACCCAGCCCAGGACCTGCCCTTGGCTGCAGGGACCTGCCCTTGGCTGCAGGGACCCGGCCCAGGACCTGCCCTTGGCTGCAGGGACCTGCCCTTGGCTGCAGGGACCCAGACCTGCCCTTGGCTGCAGGGACCCAGCCCAGGACCTGCCCTTGGCTGCAGGGACCCGGCCCAGGACCTGCCCTTGGCTGCAGGGACCCGGCCCAGGACCTGCCCTTGGCTGCAGGGACCCAGCCCAGGACCTGCCCTTGGCTGCAGGGACCTGCCCTTGGCTGCAGGGACCCGGCCCAGGACCTGCCCTTGGCTGCAAGGACCTGACCTGCCCTTGGCTGCAGGGACCTGGCCCAGGACCTGCCCTTGGCTGCAGGGACCCAGCCCAGGACCTGCCCTTGGCTGCAGGGACCCAGCCCAGGACCTGCCCTTGGCTGCAGGGACCCAGCCCAGGACCTGCCCTTGGCTGCAGGGACCTGCCCTTGGCCCTTGGCTGCAGGGACCCGGCCCAGGACCTGCCCTTGGCTGCAAGGGACCTGCCCTTGGCTGCAGGGAAGGACCTGCCCTTGGCTGCAGGGACCTGGCCCAGGACCTGCCCTTGGCTGCAGGGACCCCGGCCCAGGACCTGCCCTTGGCTGCAGGGACCTGCCCTTGGCTGCAGGGACCCGGCCCAGGACCTGCCCTTGGCTGCAGGGACCCCCTTGGCTGCAGCCCAGGACCTGCCCTTGGCTGCAAGGACCTGCCCTTGGCTGCAAAGACCTGCCCTTGGCTGCAGGGACCTGGCCCAGGACCTGCCCTGGCTGCAGGGACCCAGCCCAGGACCCCCTCTGGCTGCAGGGACCCAGCCCAGGACCTGCCCTTGGCTGCAGGGACCCAGCCCAGGACCTGCCCTTGGCTGCCCTTGGCTGCAGGGACCCAGCCCAGGCCCTGGGCTGCAGGACCCAGCCCAGGACCTGCCCTTGGCTGCAGGGACCTGCCCTGGCTGCAGGGACCCGGCCCAGGACCTGCCCTTGGCTGCAGGGACCCAGCCCAGGACCTGCCCTTGGCTGCAGGGACCTGCAGGGACCCGGCCCAGGACCTGCCCTTGGCTGCAAGGACCCAGCTGCAGGACCTGCCCTTGGCTGCAGGGACCCAGCCCAGGACCTGCCCTTGGCTGCAGGACCTGCCCTTGGCTGCAGGGACCCGGCCCAGGACCTGCCCTTGGCTGCAGGGACCCGGCCCAGGACCTGCCCTTGGCTGCAAAGACCCAGCCCAGGACCTGCCCTGGCTGCAGGGACCCGGCCCAGGACCTGCCCTTGGCTGCAGGGACCCGGGCCCAGGACCTGCCCTTGGCTGCAGGGACCCGGCCCAGACCTGCCCTTGGCTGCAGGGACCCAGCCCAGGACCTGCCCTTGGCTGTGTGGACCTGCCCTTGGCTGCAGGGACCCGGCCCAGGACCTGCCCTTGGCTGCAAGGACCTGCCCTTGGCTGCAAAGACCTGCCCTTGGCTGCAGGGACCTGGCCCAGGACCTGCCCTTGGCTGCAGGGACCCAGCCCAGGACCTGCCCTTGGCTGCAGGGACCCAGCCCAGGACCTGCCCTTGGCTGCAGGACCCGAGGACCTGCCCTTGGCTGCAGGACCCAGCCCTTGACCTGACCTGCCCTTGGCTGCAGGGACCCAGCCCAGGACCTGCCCTTGGCTGCAGGGACCCAGCCCAGGACCTGCCCTTGGCTGCAGGGACCCAGCCCAGGACCTGCCCTTGGCTGCAGGGACCCAGCCCAGGACCTGCCCTTGGCTGCAGGGACCCGGCCCAGGACCTGCCCTTGGCTGCAGGGACCCAGCCCAGGACCTGCCCCTTGGCTGCAGGGACCCGCCCTTGGCTGCTGGGACCTGGCCCAGGACCTGCCCTTGGCTGCAAGGACCCAGCCCAAAGACCTGCCCTTGGCTGCAGGGACCTGGCCCAGGACCTGCCCTTGGCTGCAGGGACCCAGCCCAGGACCTGCCCTTGGCAGGGACCTGCCCTTGGCTGCAGGGACCCGGCCCAGACCTGCCCTTGGCTGCAGGGACCCAGCCCAGGACCTGCCCTTGGCTGCAGGGACCCAGCCTCTGGCTGCAGGGACCCGGCCCAGGACCTGCCCTTGGCTGCAGGGACCCAGCCCAGGACCTGCCCTTGGCTGCAGGGACCCAGCCCAGGACCTGCCCTTGGCTGCAGGGACCCGGCCCAGGACCTGCCCTTGGCTGCAAAGACCTGCCCTTGGCTGCAGGGACCCAGCCCAGGACCTGCCCTTGGCTGCAAAGACCCGGCCCAGGACCTGCAGGGACCTGCCCAGACCTGCCCTTGGCTGCAGGGACCTGGGCCCAGACCTGCCCTTGGCTGCAAAGACCTGCCCTTGGCTGCAGGGACCCGGCCCAGGACCTGCCCTTGGCTGCAGGGACCCGGCCCAGGACCTGCCCTTGGCTGCAAAGACCTGCCCTTGGCTGCAGGGACCTGGCCCAGGACCTGCCCTTGGCTGCAGGGACCCGGCCCAGACCTGGCCTTGGCTGTGGGACCCGGCCCAGGACCTGGCCCACTGCAGGGACCTGGCCCAGAGCTTTTCTGGTGGCCAGCAGCTGCTGGAGCCAGCCCGGAGGAGCAGGGGAAGGGCTTGGGGGTCCCCTGAGGGCATCCCTGGGCAGGGACAGCCTCCAGCCCCCTGCCCCTGCTGGGCTGTGCCACCTAAGGCTCCTGGCATGGGCTTGGGTGGGGAGGGACCTTGAAGCCCACCCGGCTCCAAGCCCCCTGCCGTGCCCAGGGACACCTGCCCCCAGCCTCCAGGGTTGCTCAGGCCTCAGCCAGCCTGGTCCTGAGCACCTCCCCCGGGCAGCCTGTGCCAGGCTCTGCCCCTCCTCGCAGCAAAGAGCCTCCTGAGCTGCCGGAGCCACCTGCAAGCAAGGCCTGGGGGGACCTGGCCCCTCTGGGGTCCTCCTGCGCCCCCCCGGACCTGGACACAGCCCTGCAGGCTCTGCCCGGGGCGGGGCCAAGCCCGTGCCGCGCAGCCCCGCCAGCCCTGCCCGCCCGAGGAGCCCTTCCCGGCCTGCTGCTGCCCCCTGCCCTGCCCCCCGGGGCCCCTGCAGGGCACAGCCTGTCCGCAGCCGCCGCGCCTGCTGCAGGCCCGGAGCCGTCCCACAAAGCACTGCCACGAGGGACCCCCAGCATGGCTGTGGTCTCCCTGCCTCCCCACCGGCTCCCAGCCTCCCTTCCAGCCCTCCCAGCACTGCTGTGGTCTCCCGCTCCCTCCCCACCAGCTCCCCAGCCCTCCAGCCCCCTCCTCCCAGCACTGCTGTGGTCTCCCCCTGCTCCCTCCACCCCCTGTCCCCAGTCCCTCTTCACCTGGTCCCAGCCTCCTCCATCCCTCCCAGCACTGCTGTGGTCTCCCTGCTCCCCTCCCCCCCACCGGCTCCCAGCCTCCTCCAGCCCTCCCAGCACTGCTGTGGTCTCCCCTGCTCCCTCCCCACCGGCTCCCAGCCTCCTCCATCCCTCCCAGCACTGCTGTGGTCTCCCCTGCTCCCTCCCCACCGGCTCCCAGCCTCCTCCAGCCCTCCCAGCACTGCTGTGGTCTCCCCTGCTCCCTCCCCACCGGCTCCCAGCCCCCACCAGCCCTCCCAGCACTGCTGTGGTCTCCCCCTGCTCCCTCCCCACCGGCTCCCAGCCTCCTCCAGCCCTCCCAGCACTGCTGTGGTCTCCCCTGCTCCCTCCCCACCGGCTCCCAGCCTCCTCCAGCCCTCCCAGCACTGCTGTGGTCTCCCCTGCTCCCTCCCCACCGGCTCCCAGCCCTCCCAGCACTGCTGTGGTCTCCCCTGCTCCCTCTCCACCCCCTCTCCCCAGCCCCCTCTCCACCTGGTCCCAGCCTCCTCCAGCCCTCCCAGCACTGCTGTGGTCTCCCCTGGTCCCTCTCCACCCCCTCTCCCCAGTCCCTCTCCACCTGGTCCCAGCCTCCTCCATCCCTCCCAGCACTGCTGTGGTCTCCCCTGGTCCCTTCCCACCAGCTCCCAGCCCTCCCAGCACTGCTGTGGTCTCCCCTGCTCCCTCCCCACCGGCTCCCAGCCTCCTCCAGCCCTCCCAGCACTGCTGTGGTCTCCCCTGCTCCCTCCCCACCGGCTCCCAGCCTCCTCCAGCCCTCCCAGCACTGCTGTGGTCTCCCCCTGCTCCCTCCCCACCGGCTCCCAGCCTCCTCCAGCCCTCCCAGCACTGCTGTGGTCTCCCCTGCTCCCTCTCCACCCCTCTCCACCCCTTCTCCCCAGTCACTCCCCACCAGCTCCCAGCCTCCTCCAGCCCTCCCAGCACTGCTGTGGTCTCCCCCTGGTCCCTCCCCACCAGCTCCCAGCCTCCTCCAGCCCTCCCAGCACTGCTGTGGTCTCCCCTGCTCCCTCTCCACCTGGTCCCAGCCTCCTCCAGCCCTCCCAGCACTGCTGTGGTCTCCCCTGCTCCCTCCCCACCGGCTCCCCAGCCTCCTCCAGCCCTCCCAGCACTGCTGTGGTCTCCCCTGCTCCCTCTCCACCCCCTCTCCACCCCTTCTCCCCAGTCCCTCCCCCACCAGCTCCCAGCCTCCTCCAGCCCTCCCAGCACTGCTGTGGTCTCCCCTGGTCCCTCCCCACCAGCTCCCAGCCTCCTCCAGCCCTCCCAGCACTGCTGTGGTCTCCCCTGTCCTCACTCCACCAGGTCCCAGCCTGTGCTGAGGACTCCAGGGCTGGCCCCAGCATGGACACTGCTGGCCCCCCCGCCCCCCTGCAGACCCTCACTCCAGAGATGCCCTCCCAGAGCCCAGAGGCTTTCCTGGGGCTCCTTCCTCAGGCAAAGGCCTCCCTGGGAGACCCAAACCCAAACCCCCAGAGGGGCTGGAGGCCTTGAGGTGGAGACCATCCCTGCCCTGCCCTTTGCTGCCCACCCAAGAGGAACTCCCAGGGGCTGCTGAGGGGGGAGGGGAGACCAAGCTGGAGCAGCTCTGCTTCCTCAGCCTGGCAGGGCTGGCCCCCAGTGCCCCCCAAGGGCATCCGGGGGGGGCATCAGAAGGGCTGTGCTGAGGGGGTCCCCGAGGGTCAGCTGCCCCTCTGCTCTGCCCTGGGGAGGCCACAGCTGGAACCTTGTGCCCAGGTCTGAGCCCCTCAGCTGAGGGAGGACCTCAGGGAACTGCTGGAGAGAGCCCAGCCCAGAGCTGCTGCAGGCAGTGCAACATCTCCCTGCGAGCCCAGGCTGGGGGAGCCTGCAGCAGAGCAGCCCGGGGGAGCCTGCAGGAGAGCAGCCCGGGGGAGCCTGCAGCAGTGGAGCAGCCCGGGGGAGCCTGCAGGAGAGCAGCCCGGGGGAGCCTGCAGCAGAGCAGCCCGGGGGAGCCTGCAGGAGAGCAGCCCGGGGGAGCCTGCAGGAGAGCAGCCCGGGGGAGCCTGCAGCAGAGCAGCCCGGGGGAGCCTGCAGGAGAGCAGCCCGGGGGAGCCTGCAGCAGTGGAGCAGCCCGGGGGAGCCTGCAGCAGTGGAGCAGCCCGGGGAGCCTGCAGGAGAGCAGCCCGGGGAGCCTGCAGCAGAGCAGCCCGGGGAGCCTGCAGGAGAGCAGCCCGGGGAGCCTGCAGGAGAGCAGCCCGGGGAGCCTGCAGCAGAGCAGCCCGGGGGAGCCTGCAGGAGAGCAGCCTGGGGGAGCCTGCAGGAGAGCAGCCTGGGGGAGCCCGCAGCAGCGGAGCAGCCCGGGGGAGCCCGCAGCAGCGGAGCAGCCCGGGGGAGCCCGCAGCAGCGGAGCAGCCCGGGGGAGCCTGCAGCAGCGGAGCAGCCCGGGGAGCCCGCAGCAGCGGAGCAGCCCGGGGGAGCCTGCAGCAGCAGAGCAGCCCGGGGAGCCTGCAGCAGAGCAGCCGGGGGAGCCTGCAGCAGCGAGCAGCCCGGGGAGCCTGCAGCAGCGGAGCAGCCCGGGGGAGCCTGCAGCAGCGGAGCAGCCCGGGGAGCCTGCAGCAGCGGAGCAGCCCGGGGAGCCTGCAGCAGAGCAGCCCGGGGAGCCTGCAGCAGCGGAGCAGCCCGGGGGAGCCTGCAGCAGCGGAGCAGCCCGGGGAGCCTGCAGCAGCGGAGCAGCCCGGGGAGCCTGCAGCAGCGAGCAGCCCGGGGAGCCTGCAGCAGAGCAGCCCGGGGAGCCTGCAGCAGCGGAGCAGCCCGGGGAGCCTGCAGCAGCGGAGCAGCCCGGGGGAGCCTGCAGCAGCGGAGCAGCCCGGGGAGCCTGCAGCAGCGGAGCAGCCCGGGGAGCCTGCAGCAGCGGAGCAGCCCGGGGAGCCTGCAGCAGAGCAGCCCGGGGGAGCCTGCAGAAGCGGAGCAGCCCGGGGAGCCTGCAGCAGAGCAGCCCGGGGAGCCTGCAGCAGCGGAGCAGCCCGGGGGAGCCTGCAGCAGGCGGAGCAGCCTGGGGAGCCTGCAGCAGAGCAGCCGGGGGAGCCTGCAGCAGCGGAGCAGCCCGGGGGAGCCTGCAGCAGCGGAGCAGCCCGGGGAGCCTGCAGCAGAGCAGCCTGGGGAGCCTGCAGCAGCGGAGCAGCCCAGGAGCCTGCAGCAGCGGAGCAGCTCCGGGGAGCCTGCAGGAGAGCAGCCTGGGAGCTCGGAGCAGCCTGGGAGCAGCAGCAGAGCAGCCTGGGGAGCCTGCAGCAGAGCAGCCTGGGAGCCCGCAGCAGCGGAGCAGCCTCGGGGGAGCCTGCAGCAGCGGAGCAGCCCGGGGGAACCGCAGCAGCGGAGCAGCCCGGGAGCCTGCAGCAGAGCAGCCTGGGGGAGCCCGGGAGTCGAGCAGCGGAGCAGCCCGGGGGAGCCTGCAGCAGAGCAGGAGCAGCCAGCCCGGGGAGCCCGCAGAGGCGGAGCAGCCCGGGCCTGGGGGAGCAGCTGGGAGGAGAGCAGCCTGGGGAGCCTGCAGGAGAGCAGCCTGGGGGAGCCTGCAGCAGCGGAGCAGCCCGGGAGCCTGCAGCAGTGGAGCAGCCTGGGGGAGCCTGCAGCAGCGGAGCAGCCCGGGGGAGCCTGCAGCAGCAGAGCAGCCCGAGCCTGCAGCCGGAGCAGCCTGGGAGCCTGCAGGAGCAGCAGCCCGGGGAGCCTGCAGCAGAGGAGCCTGCAGCAGAGCAGCCCGGGAGCCCGCAGCAGCGGAGCAGCCCGGGGGAGCCTGCAGCAGAGCAGCCCGGGGGAGCCTGCAGCAGCGGAGCAGCCCGGGGGAGCCCGCAGCAGCGGAGCAGCCCGGGGGAGCCTGCAGCAGCGGAGCAGCCCGGGAGCCTGCAGCAGCGGAGCAGCCTGGGGGAGCCTGCAGCAGAGCAGCCCGGGGGAGCCTGCAGCAGCGGAGCAGCCCGGGGGAGCCCGCAGCAGCGGAGCAGCCCGGGGGAGCCTGCAGCAGAGCAGCCTGGGGGAGCCTGCAGCAGAGCAGCCCGGGAGCCTGCAGCGGAGCAGCCCGGGGGAGCCTGCAGCAGAGCAGCCCGGGGAGCCCTCCGGCAGCCTGGGGGAGCGAGCAGAGCAGCCGGGGGAGCCGGAGCAGCCCGGGAGCCTGCAGCAGCGGAGCAGCCTGGGGGAGCCCGCAGCAGCGGAGCAGCCCGGGAGCTGCAGCAGAGCAGCCTGGGGGAGCAGCCCAGCCTGGGAGCCTGCAGCAGCGGAGCAGCCTGGGGAGCCTGCAGAGGCGGAGCAGCCTGGAGCCTGCAGGAGAGCAGCCTGGGGGAGCCTGCAGGAGAGCAGCCTGGGAGCCCGCAGCAGCGGAGCAGCCCGGGGGAGCCTGCAGCAGTGGAGCAGCCGGGAGCCTGCTGCGGAGCAGCCTGGGAGCCCGCAGCAGCAGAGCAGCCTGGGAGCCTGCAGCAGAGCAGCCTGGGAGCCCGCAGCAGCGGAGCAGCCCGGGGAGCCCGCAGTGCGGAGCAGCCTGGGAGCCTGCAGCAGAGCAGCCGCCTGGGAGCCTGCAGCAGCGAGCAGCCCGGGGAGCCTGCAGCAGCGGAGCAGCCAGGGGAGCCTGCAGCAGCGGAGCAGCCTGGGGGAGCCTGCAGCAGCGGGAGCAGCCCGGGGGAGCCTGCAGCAGAGCAGCCTGGGAGCCTGCAGCAGGCGGAGCAGCCCGGGAGCCCGCAGCAGCGGAGCAGCCCGGGGGAGCCTGCAGCAGCGGAGCAGCCCGGGGAGCCTGCAGCAGCGGAGCAGCCCGGGGAGCCTCGAGTAGCCTGGGGGAGTCACGCATAGCGTGAGCTAAACTGGGAGCTCGAGCAGGAGCTTGAAGCCGGGGAGGCGAGCAGCCTGGGGGAGCCCAAGCAGGAGCAGCCCGGGGGCCGCAGCAGCGGCCTGGAGCAGCAGCAGGGAGCAGCCTGCAGCAGCGGAGCAGCCCGGGGAGCCTGCAGCAGAGCAGCCCGGGGAGCCTGCAGCAGCGGAGCAGCCTGGGAGCCTGCAGCAGGAGCAGCCTGGGGAGCCCGCAGCAGCGGAGCAGCCCGGGGAGCCCGCAGCAGCGGAGCAGCCGGGGAGCCCGCAGCAGCGGAGCAGCCCGGGGAGCCCGCAGCAGCGAGCAGCCCGGGGAGCCTGCAGCAGCGGAGCAGCCCGGGAGCCTGCAGCAGGAGCAGCCCGGGGAGCCCGCAGCAGCGGAGCAGCCCGGGGAGCCTGCAGCGGAGCAGCCTGGGAGCCTGCAGCAGAGCAGCCCGGGGGAGCCTGCAGCAGCGGAGCAGCCCGGGGAGCCTGCAGCAGAGCAGCCTGGGGGAGCCTGCAGCAGAGCAGCCCGGGGAGCCTGCAGCAGAGCAGCCCGGGGAGCCTGCAGCACGAGCAGCCGGGGGAGCCTGCAGCAGAGCAGCCCGGGGAGCCCGCAGCAGCGAGCAGCCTGGGGAGCCTGCAGCAGAGCAGCCTGGGGAGCCCGCAGCAGCGGAGCAGCCTGGGGGAGCCTGCAGCAGAGCAGCCTGGGAGGCCGCAGAGCAGCCCCGCGGAGCCGCAGCGGAGCAGCCCGGGGGAGCCTGCAGCAGCGGAGCAGCCCGGGGAGCCCGCAGCAGCGGAGCAGCCCGGGGAGCCTGCAGCAGCGGAGCAGCCCGGGGGAGCCTGCAGCAGAGCAGCCCGGGGAGCCTGCAGCAGCGGAGCAGCCCGGGGAGCCTGCAGCAGCGGAGCAGCCTGGGAGGCACTTCGGGCAGCCGGGGAGCCGCAGCAGCAGAGCCCGCAGAGTGTGCGAGAGTCTGAGCAGCCCTGGGAGCTGGCAGCAGAGCTCGGGGAGCCCGCAGCAGGCGGAGCAGCCTGGGAGCAGCAGCAGAGCAGCCTGGGCAGCCTGCAGCAGAGCAGCCCGGGGGAGCCGAGCAGCAGCGGAGCAGCCCGGGGAGCCTGCAGCAGCCGAGCAGCCTCGGGAGCCTGCAGCAGCGGAGCAGCCCGGGGGAGCCTGCAGCAGGCATGAGCAGCTCGGGGAGCCCACAGCAGACCGAGCAGCCCGGGGAGCCCTGCTAGCAGAGCTAGCCCGGGGAGCCCGCAGGCAGCCGGAGCAGCTTCGTGGGGAGACCCGCAGCAGCGAGAGCCTGGGAGCTCGGGAGCCCGCAGGAGAGCAGCCGGGAGCCTGCAGCGAGGCCCGGGGAGCCCGCAGCATGATACCTCGGAGATTTCAAGCACTGGGGGAGCCCCGCAGCAGTTCGGGGAGCTCGCAGTGAGAGCCATAGCGAGCAGCCTCGTAGCAGCGAGATTCTCGGGAGGCCAAGGCAGGAGGCGGAGCAGCCTGGGTAGTCTCACCTGAGAGGGAGAGAACCTACCAGGAAAGCAGTGGAGCACTGTGCATGGAGAGTCGCCTAAGATATTTATGCCCCCGGGAGCTCAGAGGTAGCGGAGTTGAAACCTCAGTAATCGCAGCAGGAGAGTCGGGAGCTTCAGAGAGCGACCCTGTTCCTGGGGGAGCTGCAGGCGGGAGGCGGAGAGTCTGTCTGGGGACCCCAGGAGCAGTGAGAGTCTCGGGCAATGAGCAGCTGGCCTGCACAGCCTGGGCTACGTGAGGAGCTTCAGTCTGGGGGAGGCAGCGGAGTTGAAGCCTTGAGTTCGCAGCAGAGCATCTGGGGGAGTTCTGCAGCAGCACTGGGAGTCTCAAGAGCAGCGTGATCCCTCCCGGGACTCGCAGCGGCGGAGGCAGCCACCTGAAGCCCCACAGGAGAAGGAGAAGAGTTCGGGGCAGCCTGCAGCATGAGGCCGGGAGTTTGCAGCATGAGCCCGGGAGCCAAGAGCAGCGAGCTTTTGAGTTCGGGAGCCCAGATGCATCACACCTGCAGCAGAGCTGGGCCTGCAGCAGTTCACTGGGCGATAGCAGAGAGAAGCCTGGGAGCCCAGGAGCAGAGAGCCTGGGAGTTTATAGCCGGGCCTGCATGAGAAGCCTGGGCGGGCAGAGAGAGCCGAGAGAAGCGTGAGCAGTTCTCTTATTCGTGAGCAGCGAAGAATCGGGAATGCAGCAGCGATAGCCTGCGAGCTTAGAGGCATGCCCTCGAGCCCAGCGAGCAGTTCAGCCAGGCAGAGAGCCCAACCCACATACTGGGACTAGCAGGCAGAGAAGCTCAGCTGGGAGGTTCATTGCAGTGAGCTTCAGCCTGGGAGTTCGCGTGAGAGAAACTGGCCTGTGGAGCCTGCACTCCCGGGAGCCTACAAAGCCGAGTTACCTCGGGAGCCTGCAGAGCAGTCCGGGGGACATGAAAATGCAGTATATATAGAGCAGAGCCTGGGGGAGCTCAATGGCAGCGAGCAGGTGGAGGTCGGGAGTTTGCAGGCGGATTCGGTAATCTGCAGCAGAGAAGAGCCTCGGCTTGGATTAAGAGCAGGCGGAGGCAGGAGCCTGCAGAGCAGCCTGGGGAGCCTGAGAGAGGGCGAGAAGCTCACCGAGAGTGAGCCCCCAGGTTCGGGAGTTTGCAGAGAGTTTAGTGAGGGCCTCGCGAGCTTGAGGAAGTTCGGGGGGGTAGCAAGGAGCAGAGCAGCGTGAGCTCTCAGTTCGGGGAGCCTCGCGAGCAGGAGAGCAGGAGAGCCTCAGCGAACTGAAGTCCCGGCAGGCGGAGAGCACAGATGAATAGCTTTCTTGAGTTCGGGCAGGAGAGTCATGAGGCAGCGAGAACAGCTGGGGGATTCGCAGTGGAGGTCATATTCAAGAAGCGGATATTGCCTGCGCGAGCAGCCTCACAACTGAGTAGCCTGAGTGAGTCTGGGAGGTCGGTGAAGGAGAAGCCTGTAGCTCAAAGTAGCGGAGTCTGCAGCGAGCACTGGGAGGTTCAAGAGAATGAGAACCGGGGAGTCAGCAGCAGCGAACCTGAGCTGGGGGAGCCTGCAGCAGAGCAGTCTGGGAGCCGGGCATAGCGAGCAGCCTGGGAGCCTGCAGAGAGCCTGGGAGTTCAAGAGCGAGCAGTGCCTGGGAGTCTGCAGCATGAGTAGTTCCACAGCATCCGGGAGCCCGCAGCAGCCGGGAGCTCAAGAGCAGCGAGCAGCCTGGGAGGCCCGAGCAGCCTGGGAGTCGAGCATATAGCCTGTAGCCTGTGCAGAGCAGCCTCGGGAGCTCGCGAGAGCGGAGGTTGTGAGTCTGCAGAGCATCTGGGCAGAGCATCCCGCTCGGGAGGCAGCGAGCTTGGTTCGGTGAAGGAGCAAAGTTCGGGAGAGCCGGGAGCATCTGGTCCTATGAGCACCTGGGAGAAGCAGGGCGAGCAGGTGGAATCCCTTGGGCCAGGGGGAGGTGGGAGCCTGCGGTGAGCTCTTCAGCCCGGGAGCCTGCAGAGCGAGCTCGTGGGGCCCAAGAGGCGGATCAGAGGTTTGCAGTAGTGAGCCCTGCCTGGGAGGCCTGCAGAGGTTCAAGATGGGCAGAATTTCTGGGCTGGGGGAAGAAGGAAGTGGAGCCTGAGAGCAGGAGCAGCCTCGGGCGATAGCCACGAGAGGTTAGGCCTGGGGAGTCTCAGAGGCCGAGCTTGGCTTTCTGGGAGGTTCGCAGTAGCGAGCAGCCTGGGAGGCCCAGAGGCAGAGCTGGGCAGTGAAGAGGGCTGTATCACCAGCTCCAGCACAGTGTCAGCCGGCAGAGGAGGCCAGGGGCAAAGAGAGGAAACATTCGGTGGCAGAGTCAGTCTGACGCCTTGATTTCTGCTCCTGAGAGCTTTGGGGCCTCCCTGCTTGGACTCTGATCTGGTTTGAGATTTTGGGTCTCCTGCCTTGAGTCCTGACCTCCTGCCTGACTCTGAGTCTCCTGCCTCCTGGGATTCTCAGCCCCTGTCAACACTACCCTGGGCAGGGGGAGACCTTGGGGTTTCTCCTCATCAGAGAGTCTCGCCTCCTGCCCCTGGAGAGTGCTCTGGGAGCTCTCCAGGGCAGGAGGCTCCAGGAGCTCTCCAGGGCAGGAGGCTCCAGAAGCTCTCCAGGGCAGGAGGCTCCAGAAGGAGGCTCCAGAAGCTCCCAGGGCAGGAGGCTCCAAGGGCTCTCCAGGGCAGGAGGCTCCAGGAGCACTCCAGGGCAGGAGGCTCCAAGGGGTCTCCAGGGCAGGAGACTCCAGAAGCTCTCCAGGGCAGGAGGCTCCAGGAGCTCTCCAGGGCAGGGAGGCTCCAGGAGCTCTCCAGGGCAGGAGGCTCCAGAAGCTCTCCAGGGCAGGAGGCTCCAGGAGCTCTCCAGGGCAGGAGGCTCCAAGGGCTCTCCAGGGCAGGAGGCCCCAAGGGCTCTCTAGGGCAGGAGGCTCCAGGAGCTCTCCAGGGCAGGAGGCCCCAAGGGCTCTCCAGGGCAGGAGGCTCCAGGAGCTCTCCAGGGCAGGAGGCTCCAGGAGCTCTCCAGGGCAGGAGGCCCCAAGGGCTCTCCAGGGCAGGAGGCTCCAGGAGCTCTCCAGGGCAGGAGGCCCCAAGGGCTCTCCAGGGCAGGAGGCTCCAGGAGCTCTCCAGGGCAGGAGGCCCCAAGGGCTCTCTCCAGGGCAGGGGAGGCTCCAGGAGCTCTCCAGGGCAGGAGGCTCCAGGAGCTCTCCAGGGCAGGAGGCCCCAAGGGCTCTCCAGGGCAGGAGGCTCCAGGAGCTCTCCAGGGCAGGAGGCCCCAAGGGCTCTCCAGGGCAGGAGGCTCCAGGAGCTCTCCAGGGCAGGAGGCTCCAGGAGCTCTCCAGGGCAGGAGGCCCCAAGGGCTCTCCAGGGCAGGAGGCTCCAGGAGCTCTCCAGGGCAGGAGGCCCCAAAGGCTCTCCAGGGCAGGAAGCTCCAGGAGCCCCTGGGCAGCCTGCCCCAGGGCTCTGCCACCCTCACACTGGAGAATGTTTCCCCTTCTCTTTGCCCCTGGCAGCTCCTCTGCTGCAGCTGGCACCCAGTGCCCCTTGGGCTGTCCCTGAGCTGAGCCTGGCCCCAGCCCTGCAGCTCTTGCTGCCCAGCCCTGCTGCTGCAGGCTCCCCCGGGCTGCTCCGCTGCTGCAGGCTCCCCCGGGCTGCTCTGCTGCAGGCTCCCCCGGGCTGCTCCGCTGCAGGCTCCCCCGGGCTGCTCTGCTGCAGGCTCCCCCGGGCTGCTCCGCTGCTGCAGGCTCCCCCGGGCTGCTCCGCTGCTGCAGGCTCCCCCGGGCTGCTCCGCTGCTGCAGGCTCCCCCGGGCTGCTCTGCTGCTGCGGGCTCCCCCGGCTGCTCTGCTGCAGGCTCCCCCGGGCTGCTCCGCTGCTGCAGGCTCCCCGGGCTGCTCCGCTGCTGCGGGCTCCCCGGCTGCTCTGCTGCAGGCTCCCCCGGGCTGCTCTGCTGCAGGCTCCCCCGGGCTGCTCTGCTGCAGGCTCCCCCGGGCTGCTCCGCTGCTGCTGGCTCCCCCGGGCTGCTCCGCTGCTGCGGGCTCCCCGGGCTGCTCCGCTGCTGCGGGCTCCCCCGGCTGCTCCGCTGCTGCGGGCTCCCCCGGGCTGCTCTGCTGCAGGCTCCCCCGGGCTGCTCCGCTGCTGCAGGCTCCCCCCGGGCTGCTCCGCTGCAGGCTCCCCCGGGCTGCTCCGCTGCTGCAGGCTCCCCCGGGCTGCTCCGCTGCTGTGGGCTCCCCGGGATGCTCTGCTGCAGGCTCCCCCGGGCTGCTCTGCTGCGGGCTCCCCGGGCTGCTCCGCTGCTGCGGGCTCCCCCGGGCTGCTCTGCTGCAGGCTCCCCGGGCTGCTCCGCTGCTGCGGGCTCCCCGGGCTGCTCTGCTGCAGGCTCCCCGGGCTGCTCCGCTGCTGCGGGCTCCCCCGGGCTGCTCTGCTGCGGGCTCCCCCGGGCTGCTCCGCTGCTGTGGGCTCCCCGGGCTGCTCTGCTGCGGGCTCCCCCGGGCTGCTCCGCTGCTGCGGGCTCCCCGGGCTGCTCTGCTGCAGGCTCCCCCGGGCTGCTCCGCTGCTGCGGGCTCCCCGGGCTGCTCTGCTGCAGGCTCCCCCGGGCTGCTCCGCTGCTGCGGGCTCCCCCGGACTGCTCCGCTGCTGCGGGCTCCCCCCCGGGCTGCTCTGCTGCAGGCTCCCCGGGCTGCTCCGCTGCTGCAGGCTCCCCGGGCTGCTCCGCTGCTGCAGGCTCCCCGGGCTGCAGGCTCTGCCAGCTCCCCCGGCTGCTCCGCTGCTGCAGGCTCCCCGGGCTGCTCCGCTGCTGCAGGCTCCCCCGGGCTGCTCCGCTGCTGCGGGCTCCCCCGGCTGCCGCTGCTGCAGGCTCCCCCGGCTGCTCCGCTGCTGCAGGCTCCCCCGGGCTGCTCTGCTGCGGGCTCCCCCAGGCTGCTCCGCTGCTGCGGGCTCCCCTGGCTGCTCCGCTGCTGCGGGCTCCCCCGGCTGCTCCGCTGCTGCGGGCTCCCCGGGCTGCTCCGCTGCTGCAGGCTCCCCGGGCTGCTCCGCTGCTGCGGGCTCCCCCGGCTGCTCCGCTGCTGCAGGCTCCCCGGGCTGCTCCGCTGCTCCACGCGGGCTCCCCCCAGGCTGCTCCGCTGCTGCGGGCTCCCCCGGGCTGCTCTGCTGCTGGGGCTCCCCGGGCTCCCTGCTCCGCTGCTCTGGCTGCTGCAGGCTCCCCCGGGCTGCTCCGCTGCTGCAGGCTCCCCCGGGCTGCTCTGCTGCTGCAGGCTCCCCGGCTGCTCCGCTGCTGCAGGCTCCCGGCTGCTCCGCTGCTGCAGGCTCCCCCGGCTGCTCCGCTGCTGTGGGCTCCCCCGGGCTGCTCTGCTGCAGGCTCCCCGGGCTGCTCTGCTGCGGGCTCCCCCGGGCTGCTCCGCTGCTGCGGGCTCCCCCGGGCTGCTCTGCTGCAGGCTCCCCCGGGCTGCTCCGCTGCTGCGGGCTCCCCGGGCTGCTCTGCTGCAGGCTCCCCCGGCTGCTCCGCTGCTGCGGGCTCCCCCGGCTGCTCTGCTGCGGGCTCCCCGGGCTGCTCCGCTGCTGTGGGCTCCCCCGGCTGCTCTGCTGCGGGCTCCCCGGCTGCTCCGCTGCTGCGGGCTCCCGGGCTGCTCTGCTGCAGGCTCCCCCGGGCTGCTCCGCTGCTGCAGGCTCCCCCGGGCTGCTCTGCTGCAGGCTCCCCCGGGCTGCTCCGCTGCTGCGGGCTCCCCGGGCTGCTCCGCTGCTGCGGGCTCCCCCGGGCTGCTCTGCTGCGGGCTCCCCCCGGGCTGCTCCGCTGCTGCGGGCTCCCCCCGGGCTGCTCTGCAGGCTCCCCCGGGCTGCTCCGCTGCTGCGGGCTCCCCGGCTGCTCTGCTGCAGGCTCCCCGGGCTGCTCTGCTGCTGCGGGCTCCCCGGGCTGCTCTGCTGCAGGCTCCCCCCGGCTGCTCTGCTGCAGGCTCCCCGGCTGCTCCGCTGCTGCGGGCTCCCCCGGGCTGCTCCGCTGCTGCAGGCTCCCCCGGGCTGCTCCGCTGCGGGCTCCCCCGGGCTGCTCCGCTGCTGCAGGCTCCCCCCGGCTGCTCCGCTGCTGCAGGCTCCCCGGGCTGCTCCGCTGCTGCAGGCTCCCCCGGCTGCTCTGCTGCAGGCTCCCCGGCTGCTCCGCTGCTGCGGGCTCCCCGGGCTGCTCCGCTGCTGCGGGCTCCCCCGGGCTGCTCTGCTGCAGGCTCCCCCCGGCTGCTCCGCTGCTGCGGGCTCCCCCGGCTGCTCCGCTGCTGCAGGCTCCCCCGGGCTGCTCCGCTGCTGCAGGCTCCCCCTCGGCTGCTCCGCTGCTGCAGGCTCCCCGGGCTGCTCCGCTGCTGCAGGCTCCCCCGGCTGCTCCGCTGCTGCAGGCTCCCCCGGCTGCTCTGCTGCAGGCTCCCCGGGCTGCTCCGCTGCTGCGGGCTCCCCCAGGCTGCTCCGCTGCTGCAGGCTCCCCGGGCTGCTCCGCTGCTGCAGGCTCCCCCGGGCTGCTCTGCTGCAGGCTCCCCCGGGCTGCTCCGCTGCTGCAGGCTCCCCCGGGCTGCTCCCTGCAGCTGCTGCAGGCTCCCCGGGCTGCTCCACTGCTGCAGGCTCCCCCGGGCTGCTCCGCTGCTGCAGGCTCCCCCAGGCTGCTCTCCTGCAGGCTCCCCCAGGCTGCTCTCCTGCAGGCTCCCCCAGGCTGCTCCGCCTCTGCAGGCTCCCCCCGGGCTGCTCCGCTGCTGCAGGCTCCCCCGGGCTGCTCCGCTGCTGTGGGCTCCCCCGGGCTGCTCTGCTGCAGGCTCCCCCGGGCTGCTCTGCTGCTGCGGGCTCCCCCGGGCTGCTCTGCTGCAGGCTCCCCCGGGCTGCTCCGCTGCTGCAGGTTCCCCTGGGCTGCTCCGCTGCTGCAGGCTCCCCGGCTGCTCTCCTGCAGGCTCCCCCGGGCTGCTCCGCCTCTGCAGGCTCCCCCGGGCTGCTCTGCTGCAGGCTCCCCGGGCTGCTCCGCTGCTGCAGGCTCCCCCTGGGCTGCTCCGCTGCTGCAGGCTCCCCCGGCTGCTCCGCTGCTGCGGGCTCCCCGGCTGCTCCGCTGCTGCAGGCTCCCCTGGGCTGCTCCGCTGCTGCAGGCTCCCCCGGGCTGCTCTGCTGCAGGCTCCCCCGGGCTGCTCCGCTGCTGCAGGCTCCCCGGGCTGCTCCGCTGCAGGCTCCCCCAGGCTGCTCCGCTGCTGCAGGCTCCCCCGGGCTGCTCCGCTGCTGCGGGCTCCCCCGGGCTGCTCCGCTGCTGCGGGCTCCCCCCGGCTGCTCTGCTGCAGGCTCCCCGGGCTGCTCCGCTGCTGCGGGCTCCCCAGGCTGCTCTGCTGCTGCAGGCTCCCCCGGCTGCTCCGCTGCTGCAGGCTCCCCCGGGCTGCTCCGCTGCTGCAGGCTCCCCCGGGCTGCTCCGCTGCTGTGGGCTCCCCAGGCTGCTCTGCTGCAGGCTCCCCCGGGCTGCTCTGCTGCGGGCTCCCCCTGGGCTGCTCCGCTGCTGCGGGCTCCCCGGGCTGCTCTGCTGCAGGCTCCCCCGGCTGCTCCGCTGCTGCTCCCCCGGGCTGCTCTGCTGCAGGCTCCCCGGCTGCTCCGCTGCTGCGGGCTCCCCCGGGCTGCTCTGCTGCGGGCTCCCGGCTGCTCCGCTGCTGCAGGCTCCCCGGGCTGCTCCGCTGCTGCAGGCTCCCCGGGCTGCTCCGCTGCTGCGGGCTCCCCCGGGCTGCTCTGCTGCAGGCTCCCCCCGGGCTGCTCCGCTGCTGCAGGCTCCCCCGGGCTGCTCCGCTGCTGCAGGCTCCCCCGGGCTGCTCCGCTGCTGCAGGCTCCCCCGGGCTGCTCCGCTGCTGCAGGCTCCCCGGGCTGCTCCGCTGCTGCTCCCCTGGCTGCTCCGCTGCCCTCCCGGGCTGCTCCGCTGCTGCGGGCTCCCCCGGCTGCTCTGCTGCGGGCTCCCCGGGCTGCTCCGCTGCTGCGGGCTCCCCCTGCTCCGCTGCTGCAGGCTCCCCCGGGCTGCTCCGCTGCTGGCTCCCCGGGCTGCTCCGCTGCTGCGGCTCCCCCCGGCTGCTCCGCTGCTGCTCCCCCGGCTGCTCCGCTGCTGCAGGCTCCCCCGGGCTGCTCCGCTGCTGCAGGCTCCCCCGGCTGCTCCGCTGCTGCAGGCTCCCCGGGCTGCTCCGCTGCTGCAGGCTCCCCGGGCTGCTCCGCTGCTGCAGGCTCCCCCGGGCTGCTCCGCTGCTGCAGGCTCCCCGGGCTGCTCCGCTGCTGCGGGCTCCCGGCTGCTCTGCTGCAGGCTCCCCGGCTGCTCTGCTGCAGGCTCCCCCGGCTGCTCCGCTGCTGCGGGCTCCCCGGGCTGCTCTGCTGCAGGCTCCCCCGGGCTGCTCCGCTGCTGCGGGCTCCCCGGGCTGCTCTGCTGCAGGCTCCCCGGCTGCTCCGCTGCTGCGGGCTCCCCCGGGCTGCTCTGCAGGCTCCCCCGGGCTGCTCCGCTGCTGCGGGCTCCCCCGGGCTGCTCCGCTGCTGCAGGCTCCCCCGGGCTGCTCCGCTGCTGCAGGCTCCCCGGCTGCTCCGCTGCTGCAGGCTCCCCGGGCTGCTCCGCTGCTGCGGGCTCCCCGGGCTGCTCTGCTGCAGGCTCCCCGGGCTGCTCCGCTGCTGCAGGCTCCCCCGGGCTGCTCTGCTGCAGGCTCCCCGGGCTGCTCCGCTGCTGCAGGCTCCCCGGGCTGCTCTGCTGCAGGCTCCCCCGGCTGCTCTGCTGCGGGCTCCCCGGGCTGCTCCGCCTGCTGCAGGCTCCCCGGGCTGCTGCTCCTGCGCTCCCCGGGCTGCTCCGCTGCTGCGGGCTCCCCCGGGCTGCTCCGCTGCTGCAGGCTCCCCGGGCTGCTCCGCTGCTGCAGGCTCCCCCGGGCTGCTCCGCTGCTGCGGGCTCCCCCGGGCTGCTCTGCTGCAGGCTCCCCCCGGGCTGCTCCGCTGCTGCAGGCTCCCCCGGGCTGCTCTGCTGCAGGCTCCCCCGGGCTGCTGCTCTGCTGCAGGCTCCCCCGGGCTGCTCCGCTGCTGCAGGCTCCCCCGGCTGCTCCGCTGCTGCAGGCTCCCCCGGGCTGCTCCACTGCTGCAGGCTCCCCCGGGCTGCTCCGCTGCTGCAGGCTCCCCCGGGCTGCTCCGCTCCTGCAGGCTCCCCCAGGCTGCTCCGCTGCTGCAGGCTCCCCCTCCCCTGCTGCTCCCCGCTGCTCTGCAGGCTCCCCGGGCTGCTCCCGCTGCTGCAGGCTCCCCCGGCTGCTCTGCTGCAGGCTCCCCCGGGCTGCTGCTCTCCTGCAGGCTCCCCCGGGCTGCTCTGCTGCAGGCTCCCCGGGCTGCTCCGCTGCTGCAGGCTCCCCCGGGCTGCTCCACTGCTGCAGGCTCCCCGGCTGCTCCGCTGCAGGCTCCCCCGGGCTGCTCTCCTGCAGGCTCCCCAGGCTGCTCTCCTGCAGGCTCCCCCCAGCTGCTCCGCCTGCAGGCTCCCCCCGGGCTGCTCCGCTGCTGCAGGCTCCCCGGGCTGCTCCGCTGCTGCTGCTCTGCTGCTGGCTGCTCCGGCTGCCCCCCTGGCTCCGCTGCTGCAGGCTCCCCCGGCTGCTCCGCTGCAGGCTCCCCGGCTGCTCCGCTGCTGCAGGCTCCCCGGCTGCTGCGCTGCTGCAGGCTCCCCCGGCTGCTCTGCTGCAGGCTCCCCCGGGCTGCTCCGCTGCTGCAGGCTCCCCCGGGCTGCTCCGCTGCTGCAGGCTCCCCCGGGCTGCTCTGCTGCAGGCTCCCCCCCGGGCTGCTCCGCTGCTGCAGGCTCCCCCGGGCTGCTCTGCTGCAGGCTCCCCCGGGCTGCTCCGCTGCTGCAGGCTCCCCGGCTGCTCCGCTGCTGCAGGCTCCCCCGGGCTGCTCCGCTGCTGCAGGCTCCCCCGGGCTGCTCCGCTGCTGCAGGCTCCCCCCCGGCTGCTCCGCTGCTGCAGGCTCCCCCGGGCTGCTCCTCTGCTGCAGGCTCCCGGGCTGCTCCGCTGCTGCAGGCTCCCCCGGGCTGCTCCGCTGCTGCAGGCTCCCCGGGCTGCTCCGCTGCTGCAGGCTCCCCCGGGCTGCTCCGCTGCTGCAGGCTCCCCCGGCTGCTCTGCTGCAGGCTCCCCCGGGCTGCTCCGCTGCTGCAGGCTCCCCCGGGCTGCTCCGCTGCTGCAGGCTCCCCCGGGCTGGCTGCTGCAGGCTCCCCCGGGCTGCTCTGCAGGCTCCCCCGGGCTGCTCCTGCTGCAGGCTCCCCTGGCTGCTGCTGCTGCTCCCGCTGCTCCCCCCAGCTGCTCCGCTGCTGCGGGCTCCCCCCTCCGCTGGCTGCTCCGCTGCTGCGGGCTCCCCGGGCTGCTCCGCTGCTGCGGGCTCCCCCGGCTGCTCCGCTGCTGCAGGCTCCCCGGGGCTGCTCCGCTGCTGCGGGCTCCCCGGGCTGCTCCGCTGCTGCGGGCTCCCCCAGGCTGCTCTCCTGCAGGCTCCCCCAGGCTGCTCTCCTGCAGGCTCCCCCGGGCTGCTCTGCTGCAGGCTCCCCCGGGCTGCTCTCCTGCAGGCTCCCCCGGGCTGCTCTCCTGCAGGCTCCCCCGGGCTGCTCTGCTGCAGGCTCCCCGGGCTGCTCTCCTGCAGGCTCCCCCGGGCTGCTCCACTGCTGCAGGCTCCCCCGGGCTGCTCCACTGCTGCAGGCTCCCCCGGGCTGCTCTCCTGCAGGCTCCCCCAGGCTGCTCTGCTGCAGGCTCCCCCGGGCTGCTCTCCTGCAGGCTCCCCCGGGCTGCTCTCCTGCAGGCTCCCCCGGGCTGCTCTGCTGCAGGCTCCCCGGGCTGCTCTCCTGCAGGCTCCCCGGGCTGCTCCACTGCTGCAGGCTCCCCGGGCTGCTCTCCTGCAGGCTCCCCCGGGCTGCTCTGCTGCAGGCTCCCCAGCCTGGGCTCGCAGGGAGATGTTGCACTGCCTGCAGCAGCTCTGGGCTGGGCTCTCTCCAGCAGTTCCCTGAGGTCCTCCCTCAGCTGAGGGGCTCAGACCTGGGCACAAGGTTCCAGCTGTGGCCTCCCCAGGGCAGAGCAGAGGGGCAGCTGACCCTCGGGGACCCCCTCAGCACAGCCCTTCTGATGCCCCCCCGGATGCCCTTGGGGGCACTGGGGGCCAGCCCTGCCAGGCTGAGGAAGCAGAGCTGCTCCAGCTTGGTCTCCCCTCCCCCCTCAGCAGCCCCTGGGAGTTCCTCTTGGGTGGGCAGCAAAGGGCAGGGCAGGGATGGTCTCCACCTCAAGGCCTCCAGCCCCTCTGGGGGTTTGGGTTTGGGTCTCCCAGGGAGGCCTTTGCCTGAGGAAGGAGCCCCAGGAAAGCCTCTGGGCTCTGGGAGGGCATCTCTGGAGTGAGGGTCTGCAGGGGGCGGGGGGGGCCAGCAGTGTCCATGCTGGGGCCAGCCCTGGAGTCCTCAGCACAGGCTGGGACCTGGTGGAGTGAGGACAGGGAGACCACAGCAGTGCTGGGAGGGCTGGAGGAGGCTGGGAGCTGGTGGGGAGGGACCAGGGGAGACCACAGCAGTGCTGGGAGGGCTGGAGGAGGCTGGGAGCTGGTGGGGGAGGGACTGGGGAGAAGGGGTGGAGAGGGGGTGGAGAGGGAGCAGGGGGAGACCACAGCAGTGCTGGGAGGGCTGGAGGAGGCTGGGGAGCTGGTGGGGAGGGAGCAGGGGAGACCACAGCAGTGCTGGGAGGGCTGGAGGAGGCTGGGACCAGGTGGAGAGGGAGCAGGGGAGACCACAGCAGTGCTGGGAGGGCTGGAGGAGGCTGGGAGCTGGTGGGGAGGGACCAGGGGGAGACCACAGCAGTGCTGGGAGGGCTGGAGGAGGCTGGGAGCTGGTGGGGAGTGACTGGGGAGAAGGGGTGGAGAGGGGTGGAGAGGGAGCAGGGGAGACCACAGCAGTGCTGGGAGGGCTGGAGGAGGCTGGGAGCCGGTGGGGAGGGAGCAGGGGGAGACCACAGCAGTGCTGGGAGGGCTGGAGGAGGCTGGGAGCCGGTGGGGAGGGAGCAGGGGAGACCACAGCAGTGCTGGGAGGGCTGGAGGAGGCTGGGAGCCGGTGGGGAGGGAGCAGGGGAGACCACAGCAGTGCTGGGAGGGCTGGGAGCTGGTGGGAAGGGAGCAGGGGAGACCACAGCAGTGCTGGGAGGGATGGAGGAGGCTGGGACCAGGTGGAGAGGGACTGGGGAGAGGGGGTGGAGAGGGACCAGGGGAGACCACAGCAGTGCTGGGAGGGCTGGAGGAGGCTGGGACCAGGTGGAGAGGGGCTGGGGAGAGGGGGTGGAGAGGGAGCAGGGGAGACCACAGCAGTGCTGGGAGGGCTGGGAGCCGGTGGGAGGGAGCAGGGGGAGACCACAGCAGTGCTGGGAGGGCTGGAGGAGGCTGGGACCAGGTGGAGAGGACTGGGGAGAGGGGGTGGAGAGGGAGCAGGGGGAGACCACAGCAGTGCTGGGAGGGCTGGAGGAGGCTGGGACCAGGTGGAGAGGGGCTGGGGAGAGGGGTGGAGAGGGAGCAGGGGGAGACCACAGCAGTGCTGGGAGGGCTGGAGGAGGCTGGGAGCCGGTGGGGAGGGAGCAGGGGAGACCACAGCAGTGCTGGGAGGGCTGGAGGAGGCTGGGAGCCGGTGGGGAGGGAGCAGGGGAGACCACAGCAGTGCTGGGAGGGCTGGAGGAGGCTGGGAGCCGGTGGGGAGGGAGCAGGGGAGACCACAGCAGTGCTGGGAGGGCTGGAGGAGGCTGGGAGCCGGTGGGGAGGGAGCAGGGGAGACCACAGCAGTGCTGGGAGGGCTGGAGGAGGCTGGGAGCCGGTGGGGAGGGGAGCAGGGGAGACCACAGCAGTGCTGGGAGGGCTGGAGGAGGCTGGGAGCCGGTGGGGAGGGAGCAGGGGGAGACCACAGCAGTGCTGGGAGGGCTGGAGGAGGCTGGGAGCCGGTGGGGAGGGAGCAGGGGGAGACCACAGCAGTGCTGGGAGGGCTGGAGGAGGCTGGGAGCCGGTGGGGAGGGAGCAGGGGGAGACCACAGCAGTGCTGGGAGGGCTGGAGGAGGCTGGGAGCCGGTGGGGAGGGAGCAGGGGGAGACCACAGCAGTGCTGGGAGGGCTGGAGGAGGCTGGGAGCCGGTGGGGAGGGAGCAGGGGAGACCACAGCAGTGCTGGGAGGGCTGGAGGAGGCTGGGAGCCGGTGGGGAGGGAGCAGGGGGAGACCACAGCAGTGCTGGGAGGGCTGGAGGAGGCTGGGAGCCGGTGGGGAGGGAGCAGGGGGAGACCACAGCAGTGCTGGGAGGGATGGAGGAGGCTGGGACCAGGTGAAGAGGGACTGGGGACAGGGGGTGGAGAGGGAGCAGGGGAGACCACAGCAGTGCTGGGAGGGCTGGAGGAGGCTGGGAGCTGGTGGGGAGGGAGCAGGGGGAGACCACAGCAGTGCTGGGAGGGCTGGAGGAGGCTGGGAGCCGGTGGGAGGGAGCAGGGGAGACCACAGCCATGCTGGGGGTCCTCGTGGCAGTGCTTTACTGGGACGGCTCCAGGCCTGCAGCAGGCTCGGCGGCAGCGGGACAGGCTGTGCCCTGCAGGGGCCCCGCGGGGGCAGGGCCCGGGGGCAGCAGCAGGCCGGGAAGGGCTCCTCGGGCGGGCAGGGCTGGCGGGGGGCTGCGCGGCACGGGCTTGGCCCCCGCCCCGGGCAGAGCCTGCAGGGCTGTGTCCAGGTCGGGGGGACGCAGGAGGACCCCAGAGGGGCCAGAAGGTCCCCCCAGGCCTTGCTTGCAGGTGGCTCCGGCAGCTCAGGAGGCTCTTTGCTGCGAGGAGGGGCAGAGCCTGGCACAGGCTGCCCGGGGGAGGTGCTCAGGACCAGGCTGGCTGAGGCCCTGAGCAACCCTGGGCTGGGGGCAGGTGTCCCTGGGCACGGCAGGGGCTTGGAGCCGGGTGGGCTTCAAGGTCCCTCCCCACCCAAGCCCATGCCAGGAGCCTTAGGTGGCACAGCCCAGCAGGGGCAGGGGGCTGGGGGAGCTGTCCCTGCCCAGGGATGCCCTCCCAGGGGACCCCCAAGCCCTTCCCTGCTCCTCCGGGCTGGCTCCAGCAGCTGCTGGCCACCAGCTCAGGGGGGAAGCCGCTGGGCCAGGTCCCTGCAGCCAAGGCCAGGTCCTGGGCCGGGTCCTGCAGCCAAGGGCAGGTCCTGGGCCAGGTCCCTGCAGCCAAGGGCAGGTCTTGCAGCCAAGGGCAGGTCCTGGGCCGGGTCCCTGCAGCCAGGGCAGGTCCTGGGCCGGGTCCCTGCAGCCAAGGGCAGGTCCTGGGCCGGGTCCCTGCAGCCAAGGGCAGGTCCTGGGCCGGGTCCCTGCAGCCAAGGGCAGGTCTTTGCAGCCAAGGGCAGGTCCTGGGCCGGGTCCCTGCAGCCAAGGGCAGGTCCTGGGCTGGGTCCCTGCAGCCAAGGGCAGGTCTTTGCAGCCAAGGGCAGGTCCTGGGCCGGGTCCCTGCAGCCAAGGGCAGGTCCTGGGCTGGGTCCCTGCAGCCAAGGGCAGGTCCTGGGCTGGGTCCCTGCAGCCAAGGGCAGGTCCTGGGCCGGGTCCCTGCAGCCAAGGGCAGGTCCCTGCAGCCAAGGGCAGGTCCTGGGCTGGGTCCCTGCAGCCAAGGGCAGGTCCTGGGCTGGGTCCCTGCAGCCAAGGGCAGGTCCTGGGCTGGGTCCCTGCAGCCAAGGGCAGGTCCTGGGCCGGGTCCCTGCAGCCAAGGGCAGGTCCTGGGCTGGGTCCCTGCAGCCAAGGGCAGGTCTTTGCAGCCAAGGGCAGGTCCTGGGCCGGGTCCCTGCAGCCAAGGGCAGGTCTTTGCAGCCAAGGGCAGGTCCTGGGCCGGGTCCCTGCAGCCAAGGGCAGGTCCTGGGCTGGGTCCCTGCAGCCAAGGGCAGGTCCTGGGCTGGGTCCCTGCAGCCAAGGGCAGGTCCTGGGCCGGGTCCCTGCAGCCAAGGGCAGGTCCCTGCAGCCAAGGGCAGGTCCTGGGCTGGGTCCCTGCAGCCAAGGGCAGGTCCTGGGCCGGGTCCCTGCAGCCAAGGGCAGGTCCTGGGCTGGGTCCCTGCAGCCAAGGGCAGGTCCTGGGCTGGGTCCCTGCAGCCAAGGGCAGGTCCTGGGCTGGGTCCCTGCAGCCAAGGGCAGGTCCTGGGCTGGGTCCCTGCAGCCAAGGGCAGGTCCTGGGCCGGGTCCCTGCAGCCAAGGGCAGGTCTTTGCAGCCAAGGGCAGGTCCTGGGCCAGGTCCCTGCAGCCAAGGGCAGGTCTTTGCAGCCAAGGGCAGGTCCTGGGCCGGGTCCCTGCAGCCAAGGGCAGGTCCTGGGCTGGGTCCCTGCAGCCAAGGGCAGGTCTTTGCAGCCAAGGGCAGGTCCTGGGCCGGGTCCCTGCAGCCAAGGGCAGGTCTTTGCAGCCAAGGGCAGGTCCTGGGCCGGGTCCCTGCAGCCAAGGGCAGGTCCTGGGCTGGGTCCCTGCAGCCAAGGGCAGGTCCTGGGCTGGGTCCCTGCAGCCAAGGGCAGGTCCTGGGCTGGGTCCCTGCAGCCAAGGGCAGGTCCTGGGCTGGGTCCCTGCAGCCAAGGGCAGGTCCTGGGCCGGGTCCCTGCAGCCAAGGGCAGGTCCCTGCAGCCAAGGGCAGGTCCTGGGCTGGGTCCCTGCAGCCAAGGGCAGGTCCTGGGCTGGGTCCCTGCAGCCAAGGGCAGGTCCTGGGCTGGGTCCCTGCAGCCAAGGGCAGGTCCTGGGCTGGGTCCCTGCAGCCAAGGGCAGGTCCTGGGCTGGGTCCCTGCAGCCAAGGGCAGGTCCTGGGCCGGGTCCCTGCAGCCAAGGGCAGGTCCCTGCAGCCAAGGGCAGGTCCTGGGCTGGGTCCCTGCAGCCAAGGGCAGGTCCTGGGCCAGGTCCCTGCAGCCAAGGGCAGGTCTTTGCAGCCAAGGGCAGGTCCTTGCAGCCAAGGGCAGGTCCTGGGCCGGGTCCCTGCAGCCAAGGGCAGGTCCCTGCAGCCAAGGGCAGGTCCTGGGCCGGGTCCCTGCAGCCAAGGGCAGGTCCTGGGCTGGGTCCCTGCAGCCAAGGGCAGGTCTTTGCAGCCAAGGGCAGGTCCTGGGCCGGGTCCCTGCAGCCAAGGGCAGGTCTTTGCAGCCAAGGGCAGGTCCTGGGCCGGGTCCCTGCAGCCAAGGGCAGGTCCTGGGCTGGGTCCCTGCAGCCAAGGGCAGGTCTTTGCAGCCAAGGGCAGGTCCTGGGCCGGGTCCCTGCAGCCAAGGGCAGGTCCTGGGCTGGGTCCCTGCAGCCAAGGGCAGGTCCTGGGCTGGGTCCCTGCAGCCAAGGGCAGGTCCTGGGCCGGGTCCCTGCAGCCAAGGGCAGGTCCCTGCAGCCAAGGGCAGGTCCTGGGCTGGGTCCCTGCAGCCAAGGGCAGGTCCTGGGCCGGGTCCCTGCAGCCAAGGGCAGGTCCTGGGCTGGGTCCCTGCAGCCAAGGGCAGGTCCTGGGCTGGGTCCCTGCAGCCAAGGGCAGGTCCTGGGCTGGGTCCCTGCAGCCAAGGGCAGGTCCTGGGCTGGGTCCCTGCAGCCAAGGGCAGGTCCTGGGCCGGGTCCCTGCAGCCAAGGGCAGGTCTTTGCAGCCAGGGCAGGTCCTGGGCCAGGTCCCTGCAGCCAAGGGCAGGTCTTTGCAGCCAAGGGCAGGTCCTGGGCCGGGTCCCTGCAGCCAAGGGCAGGTCCTGGGCTGGGTCCCTGCAGCCAAGGGCAGGTCCTGGGCCGGGTCCCTGCAGCCAAGGGCAGGTCTTTGCAGCCAAGGGCAGGTCCTGGGCCGGGTCCCTGCAGCCAAGGGCAGGTCTTTGCAGCCAAGGGCAGGTCCTGGGCCGGGTCCCTGCAGCCAAGGGCAGGTCCTGGGCTGGGTCCCTGCAGCCAAGGGCAGGTCCTGGGCTGGGTCCCTGCAGCCAAGGGCAGGTCCTGGGCTGGGTCCCTGCAGCCAAGGGCAGGTCCTGGGCTGGGTCCCTGCAGCCAAGGGCAGGTCCTGGGCCGGGTCCCTGCAGCCAAGGGCAGGTCCCTGCAGCCAAGGGCAGGTCCTGGGCTGGGTCCCTGCAGCCAAGGGCAGGTCCTGGGCTGGGTCCCTGCAGCCAAGGGCAGGTCCTGGGCAGGGTCCCTGCAGCCAAGGGCAGGTCCTGGGCTGGGTCCCTGCAGCCAAGGGCAGGTCCTGGGCTGGGTCCCTGCAGCCAAGGGCAGGTCCTGGGCCGGGTCCCTGCAGCCAAGGGCAGGTCCTGGGCTGGGTCCCTGCAGCCAAGGGCAGGTCCTGGGCCAGGTCCCTGCAGCCAAGGGCAGGTCTTTGCAGCCAAGGGCAGGTCCTTGCAGCCAAGGGCAGGTCCTGGGCCGGGTCCCTGCAGCCAAGGGCAGGTCCCTGCAGCCAAGGGCAGGTCCTGGGCCGGGTCCCTGCAGCCAAGGGCAGGTCCTGGGCCGGGTCCCTGCAGCCAAGGGCAGGTCCTGGGCCGGGTCCCTGCAGCCAAGGGCAGGTCCTGGGCCGGGTCCCTGCAGCCAAGGGCAGGTCCTGGGCCGGGTCCCTGCAGCCAAGGGCAGGTCCTGGGCCGGGTCCCTGCAGCCAAGGGCAGGTCCTGGGCCGGGTCCCTGCAGCCAAGGGCAGGTCCTGGGCTGGGTCCCTGCAGCCAAGGGCAGGTCCTGGGCTGGGTCCCTGCAGCCAAGGGCAGGTCTTTGCAGCCAAGGGCAGGTCCTTGCAGCCAAGGGCAGGTCCTGGGCCGGGTCCCTGCAGCCAAGGGCAGGTCCTGGGCTGGGTCCCTGCAGCCAAGGGCAGGTCCTGGGCTGGGTCCCTGCAGCCAAGGGCAGGTCCTGGGCCAGGTCCCTGCAGCCAAGGGCAGGTCTTTGCAGCCAAGGGCAGGTCCTTGCAGCCAAGGGCAGGTCCTGGGCCGGGTCCCTGCAGCCAAGGGCAGGTCCCTGCAGCCAAGGGCAGGTCCTGGGCTGGGTCCCTGCAGCCAAGGGCAGGTCCTGGGCCGGGTCCCTGCAGCCAAGGGCAGGTCCTGGGCTGGGTCCCTGCAGCCAAGGGCAGGTCCTGGGCCGGGTCCCTGCAGCCAAGGGCAGGTCCTGGGCCGGGTCCCTGCAGCCAAGGGCAGGTCCCTGCAGCCAAGGGCAGGTCCTGGGCCAGGTCCCTGCAGCCAAGGGCAGGTCTTTGCAGCCAAGGGCAGGTCCTGGGCCAGGTCCCTGCAGCCAAGGGCAGGTCCCTGCAGCCAAGGGCAGGTCCTGGGCTGGGTCCCTGCAGCCAAGGGCAGGTCCTGGGCCGGGTCCCTGCAGCCAAGGGCAGGTCCCTGCAGCCAAGGGCAGGTCCTGGGCTGGGTCCCTGCAGCCAAGGGCAGGTCCTGGGCTGGGTCCCTGCAGCCAAGGGCAGGTCCTGGGCTGGGTCCCTGCAGCCAAGGGCAGGTCCTGGGCCGGGTCCCTGCAGCCAAGGGCAGGTCCCTGCAGCCAAGGGCAGGTCCTGGGCTGGGTCCCTGCAGCCAAGGGCAGGTCCTGGGCTGGGTCCCTGCAGCCAAGGGCAGGTCCTGGGCCAGGTCCCTGCAGCCAAGGGCAGGTCTTTGCAGCCAAGGGCAGGTCCTTGCAGCCAAGGGCAGGTCCTGGGCCGGGTCCCTGCAGCCAAGGGCAGGTCCCTGCAGCCAAGGGCAGGTCCTGGGCCGGGTCCCTGCAGCCAAGGGCAGGTCCTGGGCCGGGTCCCTGCAGCCAAGGGCAGGTCCCTGCAGCCAAGGGCAGGTCCTGGGCCGGGTCCCTGCAGCCAAGGGCAGGTCCTGGGCCGGGTCCCTGCAGCCAAGGGCAGGTCCTGGGCCGGGTCCCTGCAGCCAAGGGCAGGTCCTGGGCCGGGTCCCTGCAGCCAAGGGCAGGTCCTGGGCCGGGTCCCTGCAGCCAAGGGCAGGTCCTGGGCCGGGTCCCTGCAGCCAAGGGCAGGTCCTGGGCCGGGTCCCTGCAGCCAAGGGCAGGTCCTGGGCCGGGTCCCTGCAGCCAAGGGCAGGTCCTGGGCTGGGTCCCTGCAGCCAAGGGCAGGTCCTGGGCTGGGTCCCTGCAGCCAAGGGCAGGTCTTTGCAGCCAAGGGCAGGTCCTTGCAGCCAAGGGCAGGTCCTGGGCCGGGTCCCTGCAGCCAAGGGCAGGTCCTGGGCTGGGTCCCTGCAGCCAAGGGCAGGTCCTGGGCTGGGTCCTGCAGCCAAGGGCAGGTCCTGGGCCAGGTCCCTGCAGCCAAGGGCAGGTCTTTGCAGCCAAGGGCAGGTCCTTGCAGCCAAGGGCAGGTCCTGGGCCGGGTCCCTGCAGCCAAGGGCAGGTCCCTGCAGCCAAGGGCAGGTCCTGGGCTGGGTCCCTGCAGCCAAGGGCAGGTCCTGGGCCGGGTCCCTGTAGCCAAGGGCAGGTCCTGGGCTGGGTCCCTGCAGCCAAGGGCAGGTCCTGGGCCGGGTCCCTGCAGCCAAGGGCAGGTCCTGGGCCGGGTCCCTGCAGCCAAGGGCAGGTCCCTGCAGCCAAGGGCAGGTCCTGGGCCAGGTCCCTGCAGCCAAGGGCAGGTCTTTGCAGCCAAGGGCAGGTCCTGGGCCAGGTCCCTGCAGCCAAGGGCAGGTCCCTGCAGCCAAGGGCAGGTCCTGGGCTGGGTCCCTGCAGCCAAGGGCAGGTCCTGGGCCGGGTCCCTGCAGCCAAGGGCAGGTCCCTGCAGCCAAGGGCAGGTCCTGGGCTGGGTCCCTGCAGCCAAGGGCAGGTCCTGGGCTGGGTCCCTGCAGCCAAGGGCAGGTCCTGGGCTGGGTCCCTGCAGCCAAGGGCAGGTCCTGGGCCGGGTCCCTGCAGCCAAGGGCAGGTCCCTGCAGCCAAGGGCAGGTCCTGGGCTGGGTCCCTGCAGCCAAGGGCAGGTCCTGGGCTGGGTCCCTGCAGCCAAGGGCAGGTCCTGGGCCAGGTCCCTGCAGCCAAGGGCAGGTCTTTGCAGCCAAGGGCAGGTCCTTGCAGCCAAGGGCAGGTCCTGGGCCGGGTCCCTGCAGCCAAGGGCAGGTCCCTGCAGCCAAGGGCAGGTCCTGGGCCGGGTCCCTGCAGCCAAGGGCAGGTCCTGGGCCGGGTCCCTGCAGCCAAGGGCAGGTCCCTGCAGCCAAGGGCAGGTCCTGGGCCGGGTCCCTGCAGCCAAGGGCAGGTCCTGGGCCGGGTCCCTGCAGCCAAGGGCAGGTCCTGGGCCGGGTCCCTGCAGCCAAGGGCAGGTCCTGGGCCGGGTCCCTGCAGCCAAGGGCAGGTCCTGGGCCGGGTCCCTGCAGCCAAGGGCAGGTCCTGGGCCGGGTCCCTGCAGCCAAGGGCAGGTCCTGGGCCGGGTCCCTGCAGCCAAGGGCAGGTCCTGGGCTGGGTCCCTGCAGCCAAGGGCAGGTCCTGGGCTGGGTCCCTGCAGCCAAGGGCAGGTCTTTGCAGCCAAGGGCAGGTCCTTGCAGCCAAGGGCAGGTCCTGGGCCGGGTCCCTGCAGCCAAGGGCAGGTCCTGGGCTGGGTCCCTGCAGCCAAGGGCAGGTCCTGGGCTGGGTCCCTGCAGCCAAGGGCAGGTCCTGGGCCAGGTCCCTGCAGCCAAGGGCAGGTCTTTGCAGCCAAGGGCAGGTCCTTGCAGCCAAGGGCAGGTCCTGGGCCGGGTCCCTGCAGCCAAGGGCAGGTCCCTGCAGCCAAGGGCAGGTCCTGGGCTGGGTCCCTGCAGCCAAGGGCAGGTCCTGGGCCGGGTCCCTGCAGCCAAGGGCAGGTCCTGGGCCGGGTCCCTGCAGCCAAGGGCAGGTCCTGGGCCGGGTCCCTGCAGCCAAGGGCAGGTCCCTGCAGCCAAGGGCAGGTCCTGGGCCGGGTCCCTGCAGCCAAGGGCAGGTCCCTGCAGCCAAGGGCAGGTCCTGGGCTGGGTCCCTGCAGCCAAGGGCAGGTCCTGGGCTGGGTCCCTGCAGCCAAGGGCAGGTCCCTGCAGCCAAGGGCAGGTCCTGGGCTGGGTCCCTGCAGCCAAGGGCAGGTCCCTGCAGCCAAGGGCAGGTCCTGGGCCGGGTCCCTGCAGCCAAGGGCAGGTCCCTGCAGCCAAGGGCAGGTCCTGGGCTGGGTCCCTGCAGCCAAGGGCAGGTCCCTGCAGCCAAGGGCAGGTCCTGGGCCAGGCTGTGCTGGGCAGGGCCTGGAGCAGCTTGAGGCTGATGCTGGCAGGAGGAGTCTGGCGGCACAGGGAGCAGGGAGAGGCCACCAAGGGCAGGCAGCAAGCTCAGGGTGCTGCTCTGAGGTGGTCCCAGCCCCCCCAGCCCTGCAGGGGCAAGAGCCACCCGGCTCAGGTTGGGCTCCAGCCTCTCCCCCACCAGCTCAGCCTGGTGCTGGGAAGAGCAGAGCAGGGACAAAGGGTCCTGGGGGGTCCCAGCACCATGGCTGCTGCCCCAGAGCTGCCTCCCCCTCCTGCCAGCTCCCCTCCAGGTAGACCTCAGAGGCTTTGAACCCAAAGCTTCAGGGGAAGAAGATCTGGAGGGGGTCTCCACCCCGGAGCTGGGCAGCTGGGGGGGGAGGGCAGGGGAGTGAGAGGTCCTGTGAGCTGTTGGTTGTTTTGTGCTGTGCCTGGTAACGGGGGGGTGTGGGAGGCTGTGGGGGCAGGAGGCAGAGCCTGGGCTGCCTGCTCCCCCTCTGCCCTCGGGCTCCAGCTCAGGAGAGGGTGCAGATGCCAGCAGGGCTCCTGGGCAGGCTGGGGGGGTAGGGGGTGGGGGGTAGGGGGTGGGGGCCGCCCTAGAAGCATTCAGCAGCGGGCAGGGGGCAGAGCTGGGGCCGGGCACCCCCGCCGGGCGCCGCGGAGCCGGGGCTGAGGCTCCCGGAGGGCAGCTCCGTCCCGGAGCCTCCCTGGGGCTTCACCTCCCCACTGCTTCCTCTGGCAAACAGCTTGGAGCTCCTCAGGGTGCTGGCAGAGGCTGGGGAGGAAGAGGAAGAGGAGGGTGAGGAGGGGGGAGGCCGGCAAGCGGCCCTGGGGCCGCAGGCAGGGCCCGGGGGAGGCACTTACGGAGCTTGGGCCTGGCCTGCAGGCTGCTGATGGCTGTGGGGATGGGCTGCTCCATGCTGTGGGCACAAGGACAGGGGGTGAGGCACGGGGGCACCAGGGCAGGGGCAGCTCGCCCCCCAGGAGCCACTTCTGCCCTGCCACGGTGGGGCAGGGACTGGCCCAGGGCTGCCCAGGGAGGTGGCGGCGGAGTCCCCGTGCCTGGAGCTCTGGGGGGGTTGAGGCTGGAGGAGAGGAGGCTGAGGGGAGACGTCCTGGCTGCCTGCAAGTGGCCTGAGAGGAGGCTGCAGCCAGGGAGGGGGTTGGGCAAGGGCCAGGAGGAGATGGCCTCAGGCTGCCCCAGGGCAAGGCTCAGCTTGGCCCTGAGGAGAAACTTCTCCCCTGGAAGGCTTCTGCAGGCCTGGCCCAGGCTGCCCAGGGAGGTGCTGCTGGAGCCCCCAGGCCTGGAGGGGCTCCAGCCCCCTGTGGCCACAGAGGGGTTGGGTTGAGGTTGGCCCTGGATGACCTTGGAGGCCTCTTCCAACCTTAGTGATTCTCTGCTCCTGAGCTCTGCTGGGCCAGGGCTGGAGCTTGGCCTGGGTGAGCCAAGCCCATGGCTGAGCCTTGGAGGACATCTCAGCAGCATCTGGGCAGAGAGGTGCTGGAACCCTCCAATGTGGGCAGCAGAAGGGAAGCCTCAGAGCAAGGAGGCTGCAGAGCAAGGAGGCTCCAGGGCAGGAGGCTCCAGGGCAAGGGGGCTCCAGGGCAACGGGGCTCCAGGGAATGGGGGCTCCAGGGCAACGGGGCTCCAGGGCAAGGGGGCTCGAGGGAAAGGGGGCTCCAGGGAAAGGGGGCTCCAGGGCAACGGGGCTCCAGGGCAAGGGGGCTCCAGGGAAAGGAGGCTCCAGGGCAAGGGGGCTCCAGGGAAAGGGGGCTCCAGGGCAAGGAGGCTCCAGGGAAAGGGGGCTCCAGGGCAAGGAGGCTCCAGGGCAAGGAGGCTCCAGGGCAACGGGGCTCCAGGGCAACGGGGCTCCAGGGCAGGAGGCTCCAGGGAAAGGGGGCTCCAGGGCAAGGGGGCTCCAGGGAAAGGGGGCTCCAGGGAAAGGGGGCTCCAGGGAAAGGGGGCTCCAGGGCAAGGGGGCTCCAGGGAAAGGAGGCTCCAGGGAAAGGAGGCTCCAGGGCAAAGGGGCTCCAGGGCAAGGGGGGCTCCAGGGCAAGGGGGCTCCAGGGCAAGGGGGCTCCAGGGAAAGGAGGCAGGGAGCTCCAGGGAAAGGAGGCTCCAGGGCTCCAGGGCAAGGGGGCTCCAGGGCAAGGGGGCTCCAGGGCAAGGGCTCCAGGGAAAGGGGGCCTCAGGGGGCAAGGGGGGCTCCAGGGAAAGGGGGCTCCAGGGAAAGGGGGCTCCAGGGAAAGGAGGCTCCAGGGAAAGGAGGGCTCCAGGGCAGGGGGCTCCAGGGAAAGGGGCTCCAGGGCAAGGGGGCTCCAGGGAAAGGAGGCTCCAGGGAAAGGAGGCTCCAGGGAAAGGGGCTCCAGGGAAAGGGGGCTCCAGGGCAAGGGGCTCCAGGGCAAGGGGGCTCCAGGGCAGGGGGGGCTCCAGGGAAAGGGGGCTCCAGGGCAACGGGGCTCCAGGGCAGGGGGGCTCCAGGGAAAGGGGGCTCCAGGGAAAGGGGGCTCCAGGGCAAGGGGGCTCCAGGGCAGGAGGCTCCAGGGCAAGGGCTCCAGGGCAGGGGAGCTCCAGGGCAGGGGGGCTCCAGGGCAGGGGCTCCAGGGCAAGGGGGCTCCAGGACAGGGGGGCTCCAGGGAAAGGGGGCTCCAGGGCAAGGGGGCTCCAGGGAAAGGGGGCTCCAGGGCAAGGGGGCTCCAGGGCAGGAGGCTGGAGGAGGCTCCAGGGGTTTGGTCTTTCTTTCACCTCCTTTGGCCTCCCCCAGCAGGCTGCCAGCCTGGGGGCTGTGCCCCCTGCAGGGGCCAGTCCTCCTTACCTGCTCTCCTCCCCTTCCACCAGCTTCCTGTAGGTGAGGATCTCCACATCCAGGGCCAGCTTGATGTTCATCAGCTCCTGGTACTCCTTCACCAGGTGAGCCAAGTCCTCCTTGCTCTTCTGGAGGGCCTCTTCCAGCCTGGCCAGCTTGGCTTTGGCATCCTTGAGGGGCCACCTCCCCCTGCTCCCCAGCCTCCCGGATGTGCTCCTCCAGGTACAGGCACTGGAGGGGCAAGAAGGAGCAAGGGAGGGGGTGGGGGGGGGGGTGAGGGGTGCTGCAGCCCCTGGCCTGCCTGCCAGGGCTCTGCCAGCCCCCCCCCAGGACACACCTGGCTCTTCTGGGACACGATGCAGGACCTCAGCTTCTGGATCTGGATGTTGAGGTCGGCGATCTCCCGGCGGCTGTCCAGGAGGTGACCTCCGTAGCTCCCAGCCTGGCAGCTTCCCTCCTTCAGCTGCAGGAGAGGTGGAAGGGGGAGGGGGGAGGCCTTAGGAGGCCTGGGGCCACCTCTGGGGGCCCCCAGCGCAAGAGGGACCCATCCAGAGGGAGCTGGGCAGGCTGTAGGGGGGCCCCAGGCTGTGTGCTGGGGGGTTGGGATGCTGGAGGGAAGGGAAGGGATCCATCCAGAGGGTGCTGAGCAGGCTGCAGGGGCCCCAGGCTGTGTGCTGGGGGGGTTGGGATGCTGGAGGGAAGGGAAGGGATC
>JAWKAJ010000113.1:0-40325 GCA_033816785.1 Picus viridis | reverse complement strand
AGTCCTGTGTCCAGTAGTTCTGGGCCCCTCAGTTTAAGAAGGACATCAAGACACTTGAACGTGTCCAGAGAAGGGCAACAAGGCTGGTGAGAGGCCTTGAGCACAAGCCCTATGAGGAGAGGCTGAGGGAACTGGGATTGTTTAGCCTGGAGAAGAGGAGGCTCAGGGGAGACCTCATTGCTCTCTACAACTACCTGAAAGGTGGTTGTAGCCAGAAACGGGTTGGCCTCTTCTCCCAGGCAACCAGCACCAGAACAAGAGGACACAGTCTCAAGCTGCATGATGGGATGTTTAGGCTTGAGGTGAGGAGAAAGTTCTTCACCGAGAGAGTCATTCGTCATTGGAATGTGCTGCCCAGGCAGGTTGTGGAGTCACTGTCCCTGGAGGTGTTCAAGAGGGGATTGGAAATGGCACTTGGTGCCATGGTCTAGTCATGGGGACTGTGGTGACAGGTTGGACTCGATGATCTTCGAGGTCTCTTCCAACGTTAGCGATACTGTGATACTGTGAAAGATGCAAAAGGATTTACAAACAAAGACAACAGAAAATTATAAAGATTATTTTTTTATTCACTCAAACCACAGTGTGGGAAGAGAAAAGCAGAGCGGAACTTTCCAAACTGCAAAATATTTAGTGGGAGTTTGTTTTGATTTTATGTTCTATTTAGTCTCAAATTTTTAAGGAAATAATGTGAAGCCATTCAGAGACATGGTTTTGGTTTTCTTTTTTTAATAGAGTCAGTGTCAAGTGTCTTTTTTATGGAAAAATAAATTCAAGAAATTCGAAATCCCACAAGCTCTGAGATGAACATCCTGTTTTTCACAGCTCAGAACAATGTAAAAGACGTTCTTATTCTGACTTACATTATAATCATAAATACCTGAAGTGTCTTCATACTTTAAAAGCACTGTGGAGAATTTATTTGCCTCTATGCAAATATCAGCAGAATTATGTACTGTATTACAGATCAAAAATATATTCACGATATTCATGTTGAAAAAGTAGACAGGGAAACAGTGATCAGTGTGATTTTTTAAATAAAGAAGGGATTAAAAATCATCTTTAAAGGGAGTTAGTGAAAAGACTAACCAGTTTACATCTGTGAAGTAAATCATATCACCAGGAATAAATTCCTCTGGGATCAGAATAAGTAGCAGTAGTACAACAGTAAGACTTCTGTATCATAATAGATTGATCAGAGATCAATAAAACCTGCAGTTTTTAAACACTCTGTCCTGCATCTTTGCACATACATTGTTGGAAATGATGCAGTTTTCTGATAATGTATGTTTTCAGACTCTCCATGTGCAGCAAGTATATGAGTAAGAAATTAAATTTCATCTGCTCTCCCTCAGATGATGGTTTTATTTTAAAGAATTTTTATATGTGTGATATTTCTCCTTCTGTTGTTCTCTTGACAACTTGTTTTGTGTTATGCTGAAGCATAACTATAGAGAATACAGGGAGACTTACCTGTTGAAAAGATTGAGGCTACCACTGATGTTCAGGTTGTGCACTTTGAGATACTTATGGTCTAGTGCAAATGGAAATGAATGTTTAATACATTCTATGGAAAACACTTTGCTTTATGCTGCTTGGACTAATTATAACCCATGATATAACGGGGGGGAAATAATCTACAAAATGGTATAAATTGATGATACACAAAAAAAGCTCACAATATATTTTTCTGGTGTAGGAGGATTCAACCTTTTTTTGACATCTACAATTCAGCTGACTAGGCCCAAGCTTGAAATCTAGTTCACTTGAAAGTCAGCTGAGAGAAACCCTTATTTGTAAGGCGTGATTTGGCTGACTTACATGTTAAGATGATTTGAATTATATAGCCCAAGATGTTTTGCTCCAGTGATACAGTAGGTCTAGAGAAGCATATCATATTTGGTAAGGTGAAAAAAATTAATCTCACTGCTTTACCTAACAAATTGTCTCATTAGATACATGACTTTATTTGACATATTGTCTCTTTTTGGAACTGTTCCTACAGTGCTGTCTTTTTCAACAACATAGCTTTAGATTTAGTTCCTCTGCCCTCTGAAGTCCCTACAACACTACTCCAGAAAAGCTTTGTCTTTCAAACACTATTTCACTGCACCCTAGTTTTGTGACATGTATTATGCTTCACTGTCAAAAAAAAAAAAAACCCCACCCAAACTAAAAACCAAAACAAACTAAACAAACAACAACAAAACCCCAACAGCCTCTCTGGTAAACAGCTTTATCACTCTCATTATTTCAGACATTACAAATGCAAAAATACATGAAAAACAAAAGCACTTTGGTACTGCAACATCATACTAGATCCGGGAAAAGCCATGAGAATAATCTGCTATGGAGAGGAAGAACTAAATGCCAAAGGCAAAAATATCAGTAATATTTGATTTTAGGGATAAGGATCAGTCTCTCTCACTAGACAACACCAGTGCCCCACTGTGGATTTCAGGAGCCATGGAAGCTTTTGACAGGTTATCCAGGTAAAAATCTAGGCAGGCTTACTCAAAACCCAGTAGGACTGAAGAAACTCTTGACCAGAATGATGTCTGAATCAGCTGAATGGTTGTCACTAAGTTCATTACAAAATATCATCTTGCCACAACACAGAGTGGGGTGCTAGGTCACAGCTGGATACTTTCTAAACGGCTGCAGTGAATAACATAACACTCAAGGCTTGACAAAACTCCATGTGGTGAGTTATGTATCTTGAAACAGAACCTTTCCAAGTATAATAAAAACAGCTTTTCTAAATAGTTTTGTGTTCCTTCAAATTCCCTGTAAGTATATCTGAAACTATGGTGACAGAGGAAAAACAAAAAAAAAGTCCTAAAGTAGAAAAAAAGAAGTCCTAAAGTAGATAGGTATAATTTATATTCCATTATTTTATACTGTGATTTATGGCATAAGTTTTTAACAAGGCAAGAAATGTCAAAATATTGCTATTGTTGTACTTTATTGATTTATATTACATACATATGAACTAGCAAATTAGGTTTTCATTGTTGAGAAACCCATCTCTTATTTAATCACGTGTTCAAGACCCCAGTTTAATTTTCTTTCTGGCTCTCCAGGAATACTGTGGCTTGGTGTGATGAAAGATAAGTGTGAAAATAAAATCTTAAGTATTGCCTTTGATGGAAAAAAATATTTAACCTACTTGCCATATAATCAAGTTTCACTTTGCTTAAAGATGGAACATATTTGCACACTTGATCAGCTTCATCTCAGTTGGTCTTGTTTTCCACACACTAGAAACACACACACATTTCAAATTACATTATTTTAGGAAAATTAAAACCCAACCAAAACAAGCAAATAAAACCCAACCAATCAAACAAAAAAAAACCCCAGAAGATAAAATTAAGGTAATTTGTCAAGAAACACAGACATTATCAGCCTAAACTACATTATTAATGGAAAAGACAGAAGACAGGAATGCAACATGTAAAAACCCAATAACTAACAAACTGCTTTAACCTCTGTAGTATAAAGTTTTTCAGGCTTTATCATATGTATGCATGTTCTTTAAATCTGTTCTCTCATGCTCTGAAAATAAATGTGTGTAAAATGATTGCTTCAAACAACTGCAGATGCCAGCTGGCTTTGTTTTTCACAGCAATGGCTATTTTATTAGTGATTTTGGTCTTTGTGTGCTTACAGATCTGTAAATTATCCTATTTTCAGTCAGTGGAACTAGGACAACTTAATTTGTCTATGGATTCCCAAAAGTCTGGAAGGAAATACTACTGCAAATCTGGAGACTGAATTAAATCCTCAAAGTGGGAAATGAATAGATTTAATCAACTCATAATGTATCAAGTAAAATAGTTATAAATGGTTTCATATTGGTAAAAAAAAAAAAAAAAAAAGGAATAGTCAAACACTGCAGGAACAAAATGAACACAGTCTACTCCAATACATAATAAAATATAAAATTACTCATTCTTTTCCTGTGAACTATATAACTGGCTTTGTCAAATGTCCAATTGGCCATGTCTCTGGGAGAAACAGATTTTTTTCCTTTTGTTTATAGTACAAAATGTCAGCTCCTTCACTCTAAATTTTCTCATTCTACTTTTCAAATGCGTAAAATTTTTTGCTACAGAATTAGCATAGAGGTCACAGCAATGAAGTATCATAGTATCAGTCAGAATTGGAAGGGACCACAAGGATCATCTAGTTCCAACCCCCTGCCATGGGCAGGGACACCCCACACTAGATCAGGCTGGCCAGAGCCTCGTCCAGCCTGGGCTTAAACACCTCCAGGGACAGGGCCTCAACCACCTCCCTGGACAACCCATTCCAGGGCTTCACCACTCTCATGGTGAAGAACTTCCTCATGTCCACCCTGCATCTCCCCACCTCCAGCTTCATTCCATTCCCCCTAGTCCTATCACTACCTGACAGCCTGAGAAGTCCCTCCCCAGCCTTCCTGTAGGCCCCCTTCAGATGCTGGAAGGCCACAATTAGGTCACCTCAGAGCCTTCTCTTCTCCAGACTGAACAGCCCCAACTCCTTCAGTTTGTCCTCGTAGGAGAGGTGCTCCAGCCCTCTGACCTTCCTCGTGGCCCTTCTCTGGACACCTTCCAGCACATCCATATCCCTCTTGTAATAGGGGCTCCAGAACTGGATGCAGTACTCCAGGTGGGGTCTCACCAGAGCTGAGTAGAGAGGAAAAATCACCTCCCTTGACCTGCTGGCCACACTTCTCTTGATGCAGCCCAGGATCTGATTGGCTTTCTGGGCTGCAAGTGCACATTGAGAGCTCACGTTGAGCTTCTCGTCCACCAGCACCCCCAAGTCTCTCTCTTCAGGGCTGCTCTCCAGCCAGTCCCTGCCCAGCCTGGATTTGTGCCTGAGATTGCCTCGACCCAGATGCAGGACCCTGCAGTTGGTCTTGCTGAACCTTATGAGGTTGGCTTGTGCCCACCTCTCCAGCCTGTCAAGGTCCCTCTGGATGGCATCCCTTCCCTCCAGCGTGTCTGCTGCACCACACAGCTTGGTGTCATCAGCAAACTTGCTGAGGGTGCACTCAATGCCACTGTCCATGTCACCCACAAAGATGTTGAACAAGACTGGTCCCAGGACTGATCCCTGAGGGACTCCGCTTGTCACTGGCCTCCACTGGGACATGGACCCATTGACAGCCACTCTTTGGGTGCGGCAGCCATCAAGCCAATTCTTTATCCATCTAGTGGTTCACCCATCAAACCCATGTGTCACCAGTTTGGAGACCAGGATGTGGTGCGGGACAGTGTTGAAGGCTTTGCTCAAGTCCAGGTAAACAACATCAGTTGCTCGCCCCTCATCTATTAATATTGTCACCTGTTCATGGAAGGCCACCAGGTTTGTTCAGGCAGGATTAGCCCTTGGCAAAGCCATGCTGACTGTTCCAAATCATCTCTTCACTATTCTTCTGAGTCAGTAGTGCCTCCAGGAGGATCTGCTCCATGATCTTCCCGGGCACAGAGGTGAGACTGACTGGCCTGTAGTTCCCAGGTTCCTCCTTCTTACTCTTTTTGAAAATGGGAGTAATGTTTCCCCTTTTCTAGTCTGTGGGGACTTCCCCAGTCTGCCATGACTTTTGGAATATAATAGAGAGGGGTTTGGCAACCTCATCTGCCACTTCTCTCAGCACCCGTGGGTGTATCCCGTCGGGTCCCATGGACTTGAACACTTTCAGGTTCTTCAGGTGATCATGAACCTGATCTTCACTTACGATGGGCAGTTCTTCCTCCCCGTCCCTGGCATCCTCTTCCATGACACCAGGAGTGTGGCTAGATGCCCTTGCAGTGAAGACTGAGTGTAGTGGGTTGGTTGCAGTCCCCTCCCCACCACAGGCAAAATAACGACTCTGACAAACGGATCGCAGAAGTGATGGAAAAGTTTAAACAGAAAAAGGTGAAGGTGCACAAAGGAACCAGAAGACAGTGACAGAAGAAACCCCAAAACACACCCAGATGAACCCCATCCCCACCTGAGGGTGGGCCCAAGACCCCCAGGGCTTGTTCTTCCCCCCACTGCTAGGCTAGTCTCGGCTGGCCAGGCCTGAGACCGCCCATCCCCCTGGCCTTGGGCCTAGCCAGGCCCAAGGCCAGGAGACGTCTCCCCCAGTTACCGGGTGCCGGCGAGGGAAGAAAGAGAAAGAGGCGGACCCCACGCAAGATCTTATAGTGGTGCAGGGGGGTGTGGTAGGAGATACACGGTTTTCCTGTGTCCACCCACTGGGCTGGACTTTTGGACACAGGAAGTGTGCCATGCAGCATAAGGGCACCCAGCCCAAACCACCACACTGAGGTAATGAAATTATTGAGTACCTCAGCCTTTTCCACAGCACTTGTGGCCATTTCACCAGTTTCCTTTCTGAGGGGGCCCACACCTTCCCTAGTCTTCTTCTTGCCATTAATATACTTGTAGAAATTCTTAGTGTTCCCTTTAACCTCCCTGGCTAGATTCAATTCCAACTCTGCTTTGGCTTTCCTAACCAGGTCTCTTGCTGCTTGGGCAGCTTCCTTACGTAGCCCCCTGTTCTAGCTGTCCTTCCCTCCACTTCCTGTAGTTTCCTTTTAAGTAATAGTGTGTCCAGTAGCTCCTTGTTCATCCAGGCAGGCCTCCTAGCATTCTTTTCTGCTTTTCTCCTTGTTGGTATACATAGCTCCTGGACACAGAGGAGGTGGTCCTTGAATACTGACCAGTTGTCCTGGGTCCCTCTTCCCTCCAGGGCTTCATCCCACGACACTTTGGCTAGCAGATACCTGATGTGATCGAAGTCTGCACACCTAAAGTATAGGGTCATAAGCTTAGAATATGTCCTCCTGATTGGCCTGAGGAGATTAAATTCAACTGCTTCATGGTCACTGCAGCCAAGGCCGTCTCTGAGCCTCACATTGGTTACCAGCCCTTCCCTGTTGGTGAGAACAAGGTCCAGCATAGCACCTTTTCTTGTTGGTTCCTCTACCCATACACTCTCAACCATCTCATCATCCCTCCCCAGGTGTGGCTCCACTGATTCCAGCTGGTTATTGACATAGAAGGCAACACCTCCTCCTCTCCTTCCCTGCCTATCCTTCCTAAAGCGCTTATACCCATCTATCCCTACATTCCAGTCATGGGAATCATCCCACCAAGTTTCAGTAATAGCCACTATGTCATGGCATCCCAGCAGCACGGTGGCCCTTAATTCATCCTGTTTGTTGCCCAAGCTGCATGCACTTGCATAGAAGCACTTCAGCTGGGCTGGCCCTGTCGTCCTCTTGTGCCAATTCCCCTTGGTTTCCACAGGGTGTCCTGGTGTGTCATTCGTGGCTTGCCTGAGGGCAGCAAGTTGAGAGCCCTTACCAGCTCTCCATCCCTCTGCCTCAGGTGAGTTGCCCCTCTGTTTGTCACAGGCCAGCAGGAGACTATTAACCCCTTCCCCCTTCAAATCTAGTTTAAAGCCTTGTCAATGAGCCTTGCTAATTCCTGCCCCAGGATCCTTTTCCCCCTCTGGGACAAGTGTGTCCCATAAGTTGTTTTCAGCTCTGCTGCCTTGTAAACCAAGCCACGATTGTAGAACCCAAATCCCTGTTGATGACACCAGCCCTGGAACCATGAATTGACCTGTTGGCTCTTCCTCAATGTTCCCTCATCCATCACTGACGTTAGAGGGATAGCAGAGAACACAACTTGAGCTCCTGATCCCTTTAGCAGTTGCCCTAAGGTTCTGAAATCTCTTTTAATTGATTGTGAGCCTCTCGCTGTTGCATCGTCTCTACCCACCTGAAAGACCAGAAGTGGGTAGTAGTCCGAAGGACTCACGAGTTTGGGAATTTTACCTACAATGTCCTTTACTTGGGCACCAGAGAGGCAGCATACCTCTCTATGAAATGGGTGTGGTCTGCATATTGGGCCCTCTGCTCCCTTCAGTAGGGAGTCTCCTATAACAATGACCCTACGAGGTTTCTTTTCCAGATTAGTTTTGATAGCTGGCCTGAGGCAACCTGTCATTGGTGCAGCTTCTGACCTTCTTGAATCCTTATCCTTACCGATGACCTGTTCCTCCTGCAGAGCCTCTTGCCTATTCTGTATGTGCACTGTAGGCAGCATGCTGCTCAAAGTAGCATGTTTGTTCCGTTTGCATTTCTTCCATCAGGCAGAGACCTGTTCCCATCAGCCCTGCTCATGTGGGTTACTACAGGGAGGCTGAGAGACTAGCTAATGGGAAGGTATCAAAATCCCTGCTCCACTAAGAGTTACCCCCTGTTCTGGTTTTGTGGAGGTTAGATTATGGAAATAGTCAATTTTCTTTTCGCTGTCTCTTATAGCTCTTAGCCTTTCTACCTCTTCTTTTAGTTTGGCCACCATGCTCATCAGGTCACTGATCTGCTCACACCTAACACAGGAGTTGTTCCTTCCATCCTCCATATTGAGTGCCAGGTCCCCGCACTCACTGCAGCCACCTACCTGAACAGCTGCATGCTTGTGTGTGTGGTCTCTCTTTGGGTGCCCACTGTTCTTCTACTAGCCTTTCTTCTAGTAGTAACCATATTGCAGTAACCACCCTCTCCGCCTGGTGCGGTTTTTTTGTGTGGTTGGGGGCAGGGTGTGTTTGTTTTTTTTTTCTCCCTGTCAGTGAGAAGGCTGAGCTTTGCTCCTTGCAGCTGCCTCCTCTCTCCTCAGCCACCTGCTGGGGTCTGTTTGGTTGGCTCGCGGTTTCCACAGCAACCCCTCCCCCTGCTACATCACTGCATTCAGGCACGTGGGCAACCTGAGCCTGCTGCCCCTCCTCCCCTCTTCAGGAGGTCCCAAGTCACCAGCCTCTTACTGCCTGAAAGCAAGGAAAGCAAAGCCAAAAGCAAGCTCCCAGAGCTGCCTCCTCTCTCCTCAGCGATGTGCTGGGTCAGTTAAATCACTCCAATGCAAATACATTAATCGGATGAAGCATTTAGAAAAAGATTGCACTTATGTATACATTCTCTCTAGGATATATGTTACAAGAAATCCTGTGTGTTGATAAGACCACTCCATCCAAGGGAATTTAAGCCATATTTGTCTCAGAGTATAGTTTTGATCTCTGGAAAAAAGGTTTTGTAAATAAAGCATATCTGAGACCATGCCATTCTTCAACAATAGAAGGAAATGAAAACAGGTGAGTTTTCCTTCACAATAAAAACAAATGTTAAAGTTGCCTGAACCTAGGACAGCATCTTTCAGTATCTATTGAAAAATTTAAAAAAAAAAAAAATCTATCTTGTAAAAAGTTCACCTGATAAAAGGTGTCGCTAGTTTGGCACTAAGACCAGGCTGTCTTCTAAGTGAGGTTTCAGAAGGCCAGAGGTTTTATCACGCCATCAATGAAAATTAGGCTCTGGATTAGAAGATTGGAAATGTGCAACTGGTCATCCCACAGCATATATCACTTGCCACACAATCTCATCAGCAGTGACAATTACTTTTCATTCTATTGAGAAATTTTTCCCTACTACAGAGAAGGGGGTGAAAGACAGTAAAGTAGGAAGCATTGCTGACAGAAACAAAGCTCCAGAAATCATGATTGCATACTTCTGTGCTCAGATGCAGCTCCCATTTCAAGTGATTTGAACATTGAGGTAGTTTTTTTGGACTGGCTTGAGTTGTTTGATTGGGTTTTGTGTTTGTTTCAGTAGAACACAGACTGTTTAAAATATTATCAACAGTAATAGATGTTTGGATGTCTTTGAGAATTAGCACTGTTGCATGGAGTTGTGTGTTTCAGACCTGAAATAATTACAAATAAAAATATATTCCCCAATTTAAGCAGAATTTTAATCAGCAAGTCTTTGGAATCCATACTTGCATGCTTAAACTTAAGCAAAATAAGGAGTAAGATCTAGGATTAAGAATTTTTCCTTTCCATCAAAGAAAATATTGATTTTGGGTATGCATAAATACTTGTACCACTGAAAAGAACACTAGATAGCTCAAGTGAAAAAACCAAACCAAACCAAAAAATCCCAGTGTTTTCACACAGCTCTGTTTTCCTAAGGCTTAAATATCTAAGAAAAAAATAGAATTTAAACAATACTAAAAACATTCATCCTGGTCTAGAAGGCAAATATTTTCCATTTATTATTTCAAAATACCAGGAAAATAAAATTCCCTTTGTTAATGAATTTAATACAGATTCTGTTTTTCAATGCAAGACAAAACCCACTGGAAAGGCATTGTGAAAGAGACACCCTAAAGTGGCAGACTGTTGTGATGAAGAGGTTATTAAATTTATTAATATGAAATATGAATTATAAAAATATGATTGTATTAATTATGAACATTATTAATAATCAATGAATCACTAACTTATATACATGTTCTAGTGCACGTTCGTGTAATACGTTGCATAAGTGGCTTAGTGTTATAATTAGAACTCAACTGAACTATCTACAGACTTATATAATGAAGGGTGCAGTTCCGCCGCTTGGCCACTAGATGGCAACCCGGTGGGACGCGGGTGGCTTCTGGCTATATACAGTGCTATTACAATGTTTCTATGTGTCAGAGATTACTCTGCTAACTGCGGATACTTTGAACTGAGAGTTAGTGGATGGAAAGCACGTGGAAGATATACTCCGTAGCAGTTTTTTGTAGCAAGGTGGAGTTCCAGTAGACTATTGTCGCTGGACTGGCTCCTAGTTGATCTGGACGGTGGTGTTGAGTAGCTGTCTCTCTCACAGCAGTGGAGAGGGAATAATGGAACCTAGGCTTAGTCCGTAAGCACAGTTCCCTTCAGGACTCGGCTGATTCCCTCCAGACAATAGGGATCAGTCCTGGTCAGGGTCGGCCTGTGGGGTCGGCCCTCGGGGTCGGCCCTCAGAGTCGGCTCGCACGGCAGGGCGGGGTGACGGTTGCCAATAGCCAGGCTCAGAGGTTTCCAATCAGATGTGGCAGCAGGCAGGGCTGCAGGGTTGGCCCGGCTAAGGCTAATCTCGGGGCTGATGTAAACAGCCTCGGGGAGAGAATGCGGCTGTGTCGAGCGGCGGCTTCTCGTTCACTTGGCTCAAAGGAACAGTGGGACCCTCAGAGCAGTCCCGAGTTTGGAGGAGTATAGGCATGAACAGTGCTTTTGTCTTCTCTGAGGTTTACAGGGCTCAGAGTGGCACATGTGGCAGCTCCTCTCCCGCTATGGCGGGGCTAGGCATATGTGGACTCGATCTCAGTCAAGTCCCTTCTCCCCAGCAACTGGACAGATCTTACCCTCGGGGGTTGGTCCAGTCCTCCGGTGGCACCGTGGGCTCTCCCGGTCGATACGACTGGCTGTGATGACGCTGGGCTTCTCAAGCTCAGCGAAGGTCCTCCCTCTGGAGATGATGGATGAAGTGGCCGAGCTGAAGGAGGAGGTGTCTAGGCTGAGGTCAATAAGGGAAAGCGAAAGGGAGTTGGACTTGTGGGAGAAGGTTCTGCAGATCTCCCCTGCTGAGGGACGGGCCCCTGAGAACGGAGAGGGATGGACACGGGTCCCTGCCAAGGGTGGCAAGAGAAATCCGCCCCGGCCCTCTCCTCCTCCTCCGCTGCCCTTGCATAATAAGTATGAGGCCCTGCAGGCTGAGGGCGGTGGGGATGAGAGGGCTGAGGAGCAGCCATCCGGGGGGAGATCAAGGCCAAGCAGTCCCCGCCGGCTGTAACGACCAGCTCCGGGGGGGGGCAAGCCTAAGGCCAAGCCTAAGGCCAAGCAGTTCCCAACAGCTATAACGACAAGCTCTACAAAGAAAACAAGAAGGGTTATAGTTGTTGGGGACTCTCTCCTGGGGGTGCTGAGGGACCCATATGTCGTCCCGACCCATCCCACAGGGAGGTCTGCTCTCTACCCGGGGCGCGAGTAAGGGACATTGCAAGGGAATCCCCAAGCTCATCAGTCCCTCTGACTATTACCCTCTACTGGTGATACAGGCTGGGAGTGATGAGATCGACAGGAAGGGCACCAGGGCAATTAAGAAGGAGTTTAGGGCCCTTGGACAGTTGATCGATGGGGCAGGCGTGCAAGTGGTGTTCTGCTCAGTTCCCTCAGTGGCAGGGGAGTACACTGAGAGGAACGGGAGAACCCCACCATCAACAAGTGGCTCAGGGAATGGTGCCAGCGGAGGAACTTTGGTTTCTTTGATCATGGGGCAACTTTTACAGCACCTGACCTGCTGGGTCCTGATGGGGTACATTTATCTAGAAGGGGCAAGAGAGTCCTAGCACTAGAGTTGGCAGGGCTCATTAGGAGGGCTTTAAACTAGGTCTGAAGGGGGTGGGTGAAGACATCGGTCCCTCTGCAGAGGTAAGAGTAGGGCACAAGGTAGGGTCAACTGAGAGGTCGGGAGCCCAGCTGCAGTGCATGTACACCAATGCACGCAGCCTCGGCAATAAGCAAGACGAGCTGGAGGTCCTAATCCACCAGGGCAACTATGATATAGTTGCCATCTCAGAAACATGGTGGGACAACAGGCACGATTGGAGTGCTACACTGGGGGGTTACAGGCTCTTTAGGAGGGATAGGCGAGGGAGAAGAGGAGGAGGGGTGGCTTTGTATATTAGGGAGACACTTTCTGCCTCTGAACTTGAGGTGGAAGATGAGGGAATTGAGAGCCTGTGGGTTAAAATCAGAGGGCAGCCCAACAAATCTGACATCCTGGTTGGAGTCTGTTATAGACCACCCAACCAGGATGAGGAGGTTGATGAATTATTCTACAAACAACTGGAGGCTGTTTCAAGATCATCAGATCTTGTCCTCGTGGGTGACTTCAACCTGCCAGATATCTGCTGGGAACTTAATTCAGCAGAGAGAAGGCAGTCCAGAAGATTCCTGGAGCGAATAGAGGACTGCTTCCTGACGCAGCTGTTAAGCGAGCCTACCAGGGGACAGGCTCTGCTTGACCTGCTGCTCTCCAATAGGGAAGGGCTGGTGGGAGATGTGACCGTGGGAGGCTGCCTAGGGTGCAGTGACCACGAGATAGTGAAGTTTTCAATATGCAGGGAGATAGGGAGGAGTACCAACAGAACCTTCACCTTGGACTTCCGGAGGGCAAACTTCAGCCTCTTTAAGAAACTTATTTGTAAAATTCCCTGGGTACCAACCCTCATGAACCGAGGGGTCCAGGAGGGTTGGACCTACTTCAAAAAGGAGCTCTTGAAGGCACAGGAACTGGCGGTTCCCATCTGCCGAAAGATGAGCCGGCGGGGAAGGCGACCGGCCTGGATGAGCAAGCAGCTCCTGGAGGAATTAAGGGAAAAAAAGAGGCTGTATCACCTTTGGAAGGAGGGGAAGGCTTCTCGAGGGATGTTCAAGGAAGTGGTTAGATTATGTAGGAATAAAATTAGAGAAGCAAAGGTCCAGTTGGAACTGAAACTGGCCACCTCTGTGAAAGAAAATAAAAAGCAATTTTACAAATATATCAATGCTAAAAAGAAGGGCAAGAAGAATCTCCACTCCTTACTGGACCTGGAGGGGAACACGGTGACCGAAGATCAGGAAAAGGCTGAGGTCCTGAACGCCTTCTTTGCCTCGATGTTTAACAGCAAGGTAGGAGTCCAGGATGAGTGGCCTCCTGAGCTGGGTAGTAGGGTTGGGGAGCAGTGTAGTACCCCAGAAATCCATGAGGAATTAGTTCGGGACCTGCTGAGCCACTTGGACATCCACAAGTCCATGGGACCGGATGGGATCCACCCTAGGGTGCTGAGAGAGCTGGCAGATGAGCTGGCCAAACCGCTCTCCATCATTTTCCTCCAGTCCTGGCTCACTGGAGAGGTCCCAGATGACTGGAAACTGGCCAATGTGGTCCCCATCCACAAGAAGGGACGGATGGAGGAACCCGGAAACTACAGGCCAGTCAGCCTGACCTCAGTGCCAGGGAAAGTGATGGAACAGATTATCCTGGCGGCAATAACTGCACACCTGCAGGATGGCCAAGGGCTCAGGTCCAGCCAACATGGATTTAGGAAGGGCAGGTCCTGCCTCTCCAACCTGATCTCCTTCTATGATCAGGTGACCCGTCTGGTGGATGTGGGGAGGCCTGTGGATGTGGTCTACCTGGACTTCACCAAGGCCTTTGACACCGTCCCCACAGTAAACTGCTGGCTAAGTTGTCAGCTCATGGTTTGGACAGTAACACTCTGCGCTGGGTTAGGAACTGGCTGGAGGGCCGAGCCCAGAGAGTGGTGGTGAATGGTGCCACATCCAGCTGGCGGCCAGTCACCAGTGGTGTCCCCCAGGGATCAGTGCTGGGCCCCATCCTCTTTAACATCTTCATTGATGATATGGATGAGGGAATTGAGTCAGTCATCAGCAAGTTTGCAGATGACACCAAGTTGGGAATAGATGTTAGTCAGTTAGAGGGTAGAAAGGCTCTGCAGAGGGACCTCGACCGACTGGACAGATGGGCGGAGTCCAATGGGATGACATTCAACAGGTCCAAGTGCCGGGTGCTGCACTTTGGCCACGGCAACCCCATGCAGAGCTACAGGCTGGGGTCAGAGTGGCTGGAGAGCTGCCAAACAGAGAGGGACCTGGGGGTGCTGATCGACACCCGCCTAGACATGAGCCAGCAGTGTGCCCAGGTGGCCAGGAGGGCCAATGGCATCCTGGCCTGTATTAGGAATGGTGTGGCCAGCAGGAGCAGGGAGGTCATTGTGCCCCTGTACTCTGCATTGGTTAGGCCACACCTTGAGTACTGTGTCCAGTTCTGGGCCCCTCAGTTTAAGAAGGACATCGAGACACTTGAACGTGTCCAGAGGAGGGCAACAAGGCTGGTGAGAGGCCTTGAGCACAAGCCCTATGAGGAGAGGCTGAGGGAGCTGGGGTTGTTTAGCCTGGAGAGGAGAAGGACCAGGGGTGACCTCATTGCCCTCTACAACTACCTGAAGGGTGGTTGTGGACAGGAGGGGGTTGGTCTCTTCTCCCAGGCAACCAGCACCAGAACAAGGGGACACAGTCTCAAGCTGTGCCAGGGGAGGTTTAGACTCGAGGTGAGGAGGAAGTTCTTCACTGAGCAAGTCATTCGTCATTGGAATGGGCTGCCCGGGGAGGTGGTGGAGTCGCCGTCCCTGGAGGTGTTCAAGAGGAGACTGGACATGGCACTTGGTGCCATGGTCTAGTTGTGAGGTCTGTTGGGACGGGTTGGACTTGATGATCCTTGGGGTCTCTTCCAACCTTGGTTATACTGTGATACTGTGATCCTCATGATTGCTTCTCACGATGCAGAGGCTTTCAGTACATGCGCATGTATGGTAGAAGGTAACAACAATAAGCTCAATGGCAGAGGCTGTGGCTTGAGAGCTGCTCTCTCAAGCAAGTACAGAGACAAAGTGAAAGAGGGGGCAACTTGTTTACCAACTGGGGTAATACTTATAGATTTCTTGAGGCTGGGTTTGACCAATGGGCACTCTCATAAACAACTGGCTTCAGCCTATAGAAAGCGTGAAGCTAGAATTATGCCCATACATGGTAATTGCACAAGCACTGCATGCGCTGAGTGCATGCTGGCCTGGCTAATGCCTTGACTTTTGTCTTCCTCCTGAAGGAAGGGAAACTTGTCCCCATGCTGGAACAAGATCTAATATCTGGGCAAAATATGCCTTCACCACAGTGCCTTCACCACAACTGTGTTTTGGGGAGCTCTACTCTTAAGATAAATCACTATTGCAGCCACATTGGTGGTAATTTCTTCAGAAATTGGCAATTTGTTTTAAAAAGAGCCATGCTACTGTCCTGGAAGAGGCATTAACATGATACCTAAATCTGTTTTGAGCCACTGCCCCTCTCTCCTCCCTCTCTGTTGCAGGGTCTGGATTGAGGTCAAGGAGCCTAATAGGCAGGCTGGAGTTAAGGCTGCCTGGAGTAGGGTGGAAGCTGAACCCAGTCCCCAAGCCTCACGTATCAGAGAGGCAACTGGACATGTCAGATGCCTTGAGAAAAGGCATCTGCACTTTACTTGCCATAGCTATATAAACATTTTGAATTTATTGCCGGGATTTGAATGGCTGGTGTGACATTAAGCCGTTCTGTTTTTCAAAAGGGAATATATAAGAGAAGACCTCATATACTTGTTGCTCGTTACACTCACTCCTCGCATGCTCATATTTTCTTATTTCTCTCCCCATGTTCGTTAAAGGGATTCAAGGTGGCGACAGGCTTCTTTCTTCAGGGCAATTAGCTTCTTTTGTTTTAGTAGCATAGTGCTGAAGGGCCTACAGTGTGCTTTCTCATTTCCTCTAATTTTTGGATACTGCCCTTTGGACCATAACTACAAACTCAAAACATCTCTTCATTTAGCAAATTTTTGGTAATTAGTAGCTCGGTGGTTTGTGAGTAAATTATGCTAATTTGCCTGTTTTTTTCTGAGGTTTATAGCTTGTTATGTGTTGGTTAGCTCTGTGTTGTAATGTGATGGTTTAGCCCACATACAGCAACAAAAAATAGCACAGCTGCACTCAGCCAGAGAAGTGTATGAAAGCTGTATTTTACAAGCAATAATGGAGTTCAATGAATGTATACAAAATATACAGTATTTACAATATTATATAAGAATCTACAAGAAAAGAAGCAACACAGAAATCCTCCTCGGGATTTCAGTCACAAATCCAATGTAATTGTTCAGAAAATATGGAACAGGTTTTAATGTCAGTAGCTTGAAGGTCTAGATTGTACTAAGTTGTGAGAGTTCATTTAAGAAACATTTCATGTTCCTATCAATCTGTCATTTGTTTCAGGTTATTGACTCATCTTGACATGAGACCTAATTCAACCTTTGCAACCACTGACGTAGGTCTGGTTTTGATAAAACGGTCAATCAAATTTAGGGCAATAATTACTCCATAGGAATCTGTTATACTATTCTGCTGAGGTTCATTCCTCAAACTACCTGAAAAAAAAAGCAGCAAACAAACAAAAAAGCCCACGAACAACAACAAAAAAACCCACCACACAACAACCGACTTCTTTTTAACACCGTGTTGGAGAATACCCTCAATATAAGTAACAGTGTGTTGCTGTGGCAAAGAAAGCTAACAGAATGATGGGTTAAATCAACGCGGGAATCACCAGCAAAGATAACAAAGACTTTATCACACTCTCCTCAGCCCTTGCAAGGTTGTGAGCCACTTGGACACTCACAAGTCCATGGGACCAGATAGGATCAATCCTAGGGTGCTGAGAGAGGTGGCAGATGAGCTGGCCAAGATGATCTCCATCATTTTCCTCCAGTCCGGGCTGACTGGTGAGGTCCCAGATGACTGGAAACTGGCCAGTGTGATCCCCATCCACAAGAAGGGTTGGATGGAGGGACCCAGAAATTACAGGCCAGTCAGCCTGACCTCAGTGCCAGGGAAAATGATGGAGCAGATTATCCTGGCAGCAATAACTGCACACCTGCAGGATGGCCAAGGGCTCAGGTCCAGCCAACATGGATTTAGGAAGGGCAGGTCCTGCCTCTCCAACCTGATCTCCTTCTATGATCAGGTGAGCCGCCTGGTGGATGTGGGGAGACCTGTGGATGTGGTCTACCTGGACTTCAGCAAGGCCTTTGACACCATCCCCCACAGCAAACTGCTGGCTAAGCTGTCAGCTTGTGGCTTGGACAGCAACACTCTGCGCTGGGTTAGGAGCTGCCTGGAGGGCCAAGCCCAGAGCGTGGTGGTGAATGATGCCGCATCCAGCTGGAGGCCAGTCACCAGTGGCATCCCCAGGGATCAGTGCTGGGCCCCATCCTCTTTAATATCTTCAATGATGATCTGAATGAGGGGATTGAGACAGTGTTATGAATATGCCCTCAGAAATGAGCGGCAGAGATATCAATACAAAAAAATTAATTTTATTTCTACATATATATATATATATAAACTCTGCAACGGGGTATGTACAGTCCCCCTTCACAGGTATCAATATTCGGTTAGTGGAACTATCTTTACAGAATGTCTAGGCATAGGCACTTAAACCAAAATAATTCACAGAACTTAGAATCAAGCTGATCTGGAACATGGCGGGGGAGGGGTTGGACAGTGACCGGCGATCCTCCACCTGGAGCGATTTCCAGGCTACCCCAACTGAAACTCTATGAAGAAAGGCTTGGCTTACTCACGAGGTGAGAGCTTCGTGAAGTCTTCCCTTGATAATGTTTATAGTCCGCAGAACGCGGCACAGATATGCCGTAATAAGGACACAGGAAATGGCGCCGACCACGTGGCTGCGTCGCGTGGCTGCTGCTTCTTCCAGAATATGGAGGTTCCCCACTCGGGGGGTGGGTGGGGGCACAGTGGCAGTTCGGTAATGCTGGTTCACACGGGTTACCAGGTTTTCTCCTGTGGCAATGGATCATGCAGCGGTTGATCCCACAGGGTGCTGTCCACGGCACTGCACGCAGTTGGGTGCAGGTGGCAAAGTACTACGAAGCCTCTTGGAGGGCTGGCTTTAGTCTCGGGCAAGGTGAACCACAACAGCACTGGTGCGCACACAGATACAGGCTCAACACCAATGGGGGGGCTCATTTACCAAACGACCCTTATTTGAGTACTGTGTCCAGTTCTGGGCCCCTCAGTTTAAGAAGGACATTGAGACACTTGAACGTGTCCAGAGAAGGGCAACAAGGCTGGTGAGAGGCCTTGAGCACAAGCCCTATGAGGAGAGGCTGAGGGAGCTGGGGCTGTTTAGCCTGGAGAAGAGGAGGCTCAGGGGCGACCTCATTGCTCTCTACAACTACCTGAAGGGTGGTTGTAGCTAAGGAAGGGGTTGGTCTCTTCTTTCTAGCAACCAGCACCAGAACAAGGGGACACAGTCTCAAGCTGCATGATGGGAAGTTTAGGCTGGAGGTGAGGAGAAAGTTCTTCACCGAGAGAGTGATTCGTCATTGGAATGCGCTGCCTGGGGAGGTGGTGGAGTCTCCGTCCCTGGAGGCGTTCAGGAGGGGACTGGATGTGGCACTTGGTGCCATGGTCTAGTTGTGACGTTATGGTTACAGGTTGGACTCGATGATCTTCAAGGTCTCTTCCAACCTTGGTAATTCTATTCTATTCTATTCTATTCTATTCTATTCTATTCTATTCTATTCTATTCTATTCTATTCTATTCTATTCTATTTACCATTTGCCCCAGTGAATACTGGTCCAATGAGCATCTGTTGCTAACACAAAGATTAACCAATGAACTGGCATCTACCAAATATGATGTAAGCTTATGCTATACACAGGAAAACAAATATGTAGCCTGACCCTTGTGTACCACAGGGGTGAGACCACGCCCAGGCAGGCAGTTTACCTGGACTCAGTGGCACCTTCAGAAAAGAGGGGGAACAAAGGAAGGCTAACACACAGGAAAATATGTCCTAGAAATATTTGGGGCACAATCCTGGCTATAAGCATCATCCACTACAGACAGTCATCAGCAAATTTGCAGATGACACCAAGTTGGGAGCAGATGTTGGTCAGTTAGAGGCTGGGAGGGCCCTGCAGAGGGACCTCGACCAACTGGACAGATGGGCAGAGTCCAAAATGATGACATTCAACAAATCCAAGTGCCAGGTGTTGAACTTTGGGCACAACAACCCCATGCAGAGCTACAGGCTGGGGTCGGAGTGGCTGGAGGGCTGCCAAACAGAGAGGGACCTGGGGGTGCTGATTGACAGCTGCCTAAACATGAGCCAGCAGTGTGCCCAGGTGGCCAAGAAGACCAATGGCATCCTAGCCTGCATCATGAATAGCAGTAGTTAGACCACACCTTGAGTCCTGTGTCCAGTTCTGGGCCCCTCAGTTTAAGAAGGACATCAAGACACTGAAACATGTCCAGAGAATGGCAACAAGGCTGGTGAGAGGCCTTGAGCACAAGCCCTATGAGGAGAGGCTGAGGGAGCTGGGATTGTTTAGCCTGGAGAAGAGGAGGCTCAGGGGCGACCTCATTGCTCTCTACAACCACCTGAAGGGTGGTTGTAGCTAAGAAGGGGTTGGTCTCTTCTTTCTAGCAACCAGCACCAGAACAAGGGGACACAGTCTCAAGCTGCATGATGGGAAGTTTAGGCTTGAGGTGAGGAGGAAGTTCTTCACTGAGAGAGTCATTCATCATTGGAATGGGCTGCCCAGGAAGGTGGTGGAGTCACCGTCCCTGGAGGTGTTCAAGAGGGGACTGAACGTGACACTTGGTGCCAAGGTCTAGTCATGGTGTCTCTGGTGACAGGTTGGACTCCAGGATCTTTGAGGTCTCTTCCAACCTTGGCAATACTGTGATACTGGGGACTCTCTCCTGGGGGGTACAGAGGGACCCATATGCTGTCCTGACCCATCCCACAGGGAGGTCTGCTCCCTACACGGGGCACAGGTCAGGGATATTGTGAGGAGAATCCCTAAGTTAATCCACCCCTCTGACTATTACCTTTTGCTTGTAATACAAGCGGGGAGTGATGAAATTGACCAGAAGGGCACTACGGCAATTAAAAAGGAGTTCAAGGCCCTTGGACAACTGATTGAAGGGGCAGGAGCTCAAGTGGTGTTCTGCTCAGTTCCCTCAGTGGCAGGGGAGTACACTGAGAGGAACGGGAGAACCCACACCATCAACAATTGGCTCAGGGGATGGGGCCAGCAGTGGAATTTTGGTTTCTTCGATCACGGGGCAACTTTTACTGCACCTGACCTGCTGGGACCTAATGGGGTGCAGTTATCTAGAAAAGGTAAGAAAGTCCTAGTGCTTGAGTTGGCAGGGCTCATTAAGAGGGCTTTAAACTAGGTCTGAAGGGGGTGGGTGAGGAAGTCAGTCCCTCTGCAGATGAAGGAGTGGGGCACAGATTAGGGTCAACAGAGAAGTCGAGAGCCCAGCTCAAGTGCATGGACACCAATGCACACAGCATGGGCAATAAACAAGAGGAGCTGGAAGCCCTGGTCCACCAGGATGACTATGATATAGTCGCCATCTCAGAAACATGGTGGGATGACACACACGACTGGAGTGCTGCACTGGGAGGTTACAGGCTCTTTAGGAGAGACAGGCAAGGGAGAAGAGGAGGAGGGGTGGCTCTGTATATCAGGGAGTCGCTCTCTGCCACACAACTTGAGGTGGAAAATGAAGGGATTGAGAGCCTGTGGGTTACAATCAGGGGGCAGACCAACAAATCTGATATCCTGGTTGGAGTCTGTTATAGACCACCCAACCAGGATGAGGAGGCAGATGAAACATTCTCTAAGCAACAGGAGGCTGTCTCAAAGTCATCAGATCTTGTCCTTGTGGGGGACTTTAACCTGCCAGATATCTGCTGGGAACTTAATTCAGCAGAGCGGAGGCAGTCCAGAAGATTCCTGGAGCGCATGGAGGACAACTTCCTGATGCAGCTGTTGAGTGAGCCTACCAGGGTTCAAGCTCTGTTTGACCTGCTGTTCTCCAATAGAGAAGGGCTGGTGGGAGATGTGACTGTGGGAGGCTGCCTGGGGTGCAGCGACCATGAGATGGTGAATTTTTCAATTTACAGGGAGATAGGGAGGACCACCAACAGAACCTTCACCTTGGACTTCTGGAGGGCAAACTTCAGCCTGTTTAGGAAACTTATCTGCAAAGTTCCCTGGGTATCAGCCCTCAAGAACCAAGAGGTCCAGGAGGGTTGGACCTATTTTAAACAGGAGCTCTTGAGGACACAGGAACTGGCGGTTCCCATCTGCCGAAAGATGAGCCGGCGGGGAAGTCGACCAGCCTGGATGAGCAAGAAGCTCCTGGAGGAACTAAGGGAAAAAAGAGGCTGTATCACCTTTGGAAGAAGGGGAAGGCTTCTCGAGGTATGTTTAAGGAAGTTGTTAGATTATGTAGGAAAAAAATTAGAGAGGCAAAGGCCCAGTTGGAGCTGAGGCTGGCTACCTCAGTGAAAGACAATAAAAAGCACTTTTACAAATATGTTAATGCCAAAAAGAAGGGCAAGAAGAACCTCCACTCCCTATTGGACCTGGAGGGGAACACACTGACTAAAGACAAGGAAAAGGCTGAGGTCCTGAACACCTTCTTTGCCTCAATTTTTAACAGTGAGGCAGGAGGATTTCAGGACGAGTGGCCTCCTGAGCTGGGTAATGGGGTCAGGGAGCAGCGCAATGCCCTGGATATCCATGAGGAATTAATTCGGGACCTGCTGAGTCACTTGGACACTCACAAGTCCATGGGGCCGGATGGGATCCATCCTAGGGTCCTGAGACAGCTGGCAGGTGAGCTGGCCAAGCCGCTCTCCATCATTTTCCTCCAGTCCGGGCTGACCGGCGAGGTCCCAGATGACTGGAAATTGGCCAATGTGGTCCCCATCCACAAGAAGGGATTTAGGAAGGGCAGGTCCTGTGTCTCCAACCTGATCTCCTTCTATGATCAGGTGAGCCTCCTGGTGGATGTGGGGAGGCCTGTGGATGTGGTCTACCCGGACTACATCAAGGCCTTTGACACCGTCCCCCAAAGAAAACTGCTGGCTAAGCTGTCAGCTTGTGGCTTGGACAGCAACACTCTGCGCTGGGTTGGGAACTGGCTGGAGGCCCGGGCCCAGAGAGTGGTGGTGAATGGTGCCACCTCCAGCTGGAGGCCAGTCACCAGTGGCGTCCCCCAGGGATCAGTGCTGGGCCCCATCCTCTTCAATGTCTTCACTGACGATCTGGATGAGGGGATTGAGTCAGTCATCAGCAAATTTGCAGATGACTCCAAGTTAGGAGCAGATGTTGGTCAGTTAGAGGGTGGGAGGGCCCTGCAGAGGGACCTCAATCGGCTGGACAGATGGGCGGAGTCCAGTGGAATGGCATTCAACAAGTCCAAGTGCCAGGTGCTGCACTTTGGGCACAACAATCCCATGCAGAGCTACAGGCTGGGGGCGGAGTGGCTGGAGAGCTGCGAAACAGAAAGGGACCTGGGGGTGCTGATTGACAGCCGCCTGAACATGAGCCAGCAGTGTGCCCAGGTGGCCAAGAAGGCCAACAGCATCCTGGCCTGCATTAGGAATAGTGTGGCCAGCAGGAGCAGGCCACAGGTCATTGTGCCTCTGTACTCTGCTTTGGTTAGGCCGCACCTTGAGTACTGTGTCCAGTTCTGGGCCCCTCAGTTTAAGAAGGACATCGAGACACTGAAACAGAGAAGGGCAACAAGACTGGTGAGAGGCCTTGAGCACAAGCCCTGTGAGGAGAGGCTGAGGGAGCTGGGGTTGTTTAGCCTGGAGAAGAGGAGGCTCAGGGGCGACCTCATTGCTCTCTACAACTACCTGAAAGGTGGTTGTAGCCAGGTGGGGGTTGGTCTCTTCTCCCAGGCAACCAGCACCAGAACAAGAGGACACAGTCTCAAGCTGCAACAGGGGAGGTTTAGGCTGGAGGTGAGGAGAAAGTTCTTCACCGAGAGAGTGATTCATCATTGGAATGGGCTGCCTGGGGAGGTGGTTGAGTCGCTGTCCCTGGAGGCGTTCAAGAGGGGACTGGATGTGGCACTTGGTGCCATGGTCTAGTCGTGAGGTGTGTGGTGACAGGTTGGACTCGATGATCTTTGAGGTCTCTTCCAACCTTGGTAATACTGTGATACTGTGATACTGTAATACTCTGATGCTGTCATACTGTTATACCTGGAATACTGTGTTTATTTTTCATCATCACTATTCCATAAAGATGTGGGCAGGTTGGAGTGGGTCCAGAGAAGAGCTGTGAAAATGATGAAAGGACTGGGAGCTTTTCGTAAGAGGAAAAGGTGAGAGAACTCGTTTTGTTCCATCTTGAGAAAAAAGGCTTAGAATGTTCCAGCATTTAAAGGGTGGATACAAAGACAATAGAGATTCCCTTTTTCTAAGGAGTCACACAGAAAAGATGAAGGATAATGGATGCAAGTTACTTTTGGGGAGATTCCGGTAGAACACATGGAAATTTTTTCACTATGAGACCAACCATTGGAGTACTCATCCCAAAGAAATGGTGGAGTTCCCACCATTGGACACTTATGTTTGAGAGTGAGAGGGTGCTGGGCTATATAGTCTACACTGTTCTTTTGCCAAGAAAGCTTAAGCTAGATGATCTTTGAGTGTCCTTTCAACTTGGTGTTCTGTGATTCTATGATGATATCCTAAGCACTGTCACTGAGTCCTCATGGTTCCAATATCAGAACACCTAATGAAAAGTTTGTATTTTCATAATTAAAAGTAATATCATGAAAACTTAATAGAAGCTTCTGAGGAGGAATTCTTCCCAAAAATGGCATTTTAGTACTTTTGAAATAGTTTCCATTTATACTAAGTAATGTTCTTTTTTTCTTTTACAGGAAACCAACACTTGTAACTATCAGGCTGTTTTCCAATAACATCATCTTACCTATTCTTTTCAGAACTATGTGTTAAAGGACAAGTAATAAATAGAAAGAATTCAGAAACATTGAAAGGATTCAGTGAGATTTTTCTCTGATAAAATGACTTGTTTTTTTCCTTGGAGTCTTTCAAGAGTTCAGGTTTCAAATGGGTGAATATTAAGTCAGAAGACAATGTGAATCCTGTCTAAAACACCTGAATTTTTCACTCACATTCTACCAGCCAAAATTACAAAGTCAGACTGAAAAGATCTTTAGTCACAGTTAGCAACATGAAAGTCTGTTTCACTTACCATAACCAGAATGATTCTTCTTCGAGTGCCCCAAAGAATCAAGTATTTTGGGGAGATTTTAAATGTACTTTGAGATTTTGAGGGTTTGACTGGAAATCTGCAATGTACAGGATCTACCACTACCTTATCAGAATTTCACTCTCATACATTTTTTTTTTTCAAATGAGAAGAAAATGAAAAAATGGGGAATGACAGCTTATTACTGTAAAGAAGCTAGATATCATTTACAATAGCAGTCTGCACCAAGGAACTGAGAAGCAGGAAAGCACAATATATTTCACTGATGGGATCACTTTATGTGATCTAAGCAGAGAGTGAGAAACGACTAAACAAACAAAAACAATCAGAAAGCCAATTTGAAAAAAAATAGTATAGCTAGTACTCAAACAGATAAGGAGTTATGAAGTAAGTTTTCATGAGAAAGCAACAATTGCCTGGTGAAGAAGCTCAAGGACATTTTCTAACCTTTCCACTGACCTCTCTTGCATCATACCTTATTGTAATGGGTGCAATGGGAAAATAAGATGTTCTTTGAGTATGGGTGTTATCATATATTCTCACGGGCAGCAGGAGCAAACATAGTGTTTGACTTTATCACTGTCATCTTGAAACTGTTTTTTTACTAAATAATGCAACAAACTGCACATTGCTTGGTATCACAGTATCACAGTACATTAGAGGTTGGAAGGGACCTCCAGAGATCATCAAGTCCAACCCCCTTGCCAAAGCAGGATCATCTAGGGTAGTCCACACAGGAATGCATCTAGGCGGGTTTTGAAAGTCATCAGAGGAGGAGACTCCACAACCTCTCTGGGCAGCCTGTTCCAGTGCTCTGTCACCCTCACTGTAAACAAGTTTCTCCTCATGTCGAGGTGAAATCTTTTATGTTCAAGCTTCATTGTTTCCTGTCTTATTACTGTGCATCACCAAAAAGAGGTTGGCTCTCTCCACTTGACACCCACCCCTCAGGTCTTTAAAGGCATTGATGAGATCCCCTCTCAGCCTTTTCTCAAGACTAAACAGCCCCAGGTTTCTCAGTCTTGCTTAGTATTGCTAAAGGCAAAATTTAACTGGAAGAAAGAAGTGAGGAGAGCAAGAGGAGAAAAAGGATAATAAAAACAGGTGTAAAAGAAGAAAAATGTAGTTCTGCTGCATAGAGAGATGAAACTGAAGAAAAGCAATGATGGTGACTCCACCACCTCCACAGGCAGCCGATTCCAATGGGCAATCACTCTCTCTGTATAGAACTTCTTACTAACCTCCAGCCTAAATCTCCCCAGGCGCAGCCTGAGACTGTGTCCTCTTGTTCTGGTGCTGGCTGCCTGGGAGAAGAGACCAACCTCTGCCTGGCTACAACCTCCCTTCAGGTAGTTGTAGAGAGCAATAAGGTCCCCCCTGAGTCTCCTCTAGGCTAAGCACCCCAAGCTCCCTCAGCCTCTCCTCATAGGGTTTGTGTTCCACACCCTTCACCAATTTCGTTGTCCTTCTCTGGACACATTCCAGCAAGTCTACATCCTTTCTAAACTGAGGGGCCCAGAACTGGACACAGGACTCAAGGTGTGGCCTAACCAGTGCAGCATACAGGGGGAGAAGGAACCTCCCTGCTCCTGCTGGCCATACTGTTCCTGATGCAGGCCAGGATGCGGTTGGCCCTCTTGGCTGCCTGGGCACACTGCAGGCTCATGTTCAGCCTCCCATCAACCAGTACCCCCAGGTCCCTCTCTGCCTGGCCACTCTCCAGCCACTCTGACCCCAGCCTGTAGCACTGCAAGGGGTTGCTGTGGCCAATGTGCAGAACCCGGCACTTGGATGTGTTAAATCTCATGCCCTTGGACTCTGCCCATCTGTCCAGTCTGTTGAGGTCCCTCTGCAGAGCCTCTCTACCCTCCAGCAGATCAACTCCTGCCCCCAGCTTGGTGTCATCCGCAAATTTACTGATGATGGACTCAATGCCCTCATCCAGATCATCAAGAAAGGTGTTAAAGAGCATGGGGCCCAGCACTGATCCTTGGGGCACACCACTAGTGACAGGCCGCCAGCTGGATGTGGCACCATTCACCACCACTCTCTGGGTTCGGCCCTCCAGCCAGTTCCTAACCCAATGCAGTGTGCTCCTGTCCAAGCCATGGGCTGCCAGCTTGGCCAGGAGTTTGCTGTGGGGGATGGTGTCAAAGGCCTTGCTGAAGTCCAGGTGGACTATATCCACAGGCCTCCCCACATCCACCAGGCAGATCACCTGATCATAGAAGGAGATCAGGTTGGTCAGGCAGGACCTGCCCTTCCTAAATCCATGCTGGCTAGGCCTGAGCCCTTGGCCATCCTGTAAGTGCTGTGTGATCACACTCAAGATGACCTGTTCCATAATCTTGCCTAGCCCTGAGGTCAGGCTGACAGGCCTATCATTCCCTGGCTCATCCAATTAGCCCTTCTTGTGGATGGGCACCATCTTGGCCAGCTTCCAGTCTTCTGGGACCTCTCCAGTGAGCCAGGACTGCTGAAAAATGATGGAGAGTGGCTTGGCCAGCTCATCTGCCAGCTCTCTCAGCACCCTAGCATGGATCCCATCTGGTCCCATGGACTTGTGGAGATCCAAGCAGCTAAGGAGAGCTCTAACTACCTCCTCCTGGAACAGACGGAAAACTATGCTGCTCCCTGGCTCCTTCTGCCAGGTCTCCAGATGCTGCTCGTAAAAATTGAGAGCTCTGTGCTGCTCGTAAAAATTGAGGCAAAGAAGGTGTTAAGTACCTCTGCCTTTTCCTCATCTTTTGTTACTACATTCCCCTCTGTGTCCACCACGGAGTGGAGGTTGTCCTTGCCCCTCCTCTTGCTATTAATTTATTTATAGAAGTGTGGGGGATTGTGACCCCCCGGACTGAATGGTTGAAAGATAAGAAACTCCAAGGAGAGAAGAAATGGGATCCACCTGCGGTGGCTTAGCATAAGATGAGTCAGCTGTGCTACCCTAATAAGTATCGACAGCCAGTAAGAAGAGGAGGTCGATTAACCAATCCCATGCAGACAGGTCTATTGACCAATCCCCTTTTGCCACACCAAGAGGAGAGCAATGATTGTGAGCTGCGATGAAGGCAGTCATCAGTTTGGTGGGCTTGCTGCTGCAGGCAGGAGCCCTTGACCTGGGCGCTCCCTACCCCCCTGCTTGAATCCCATCCCTGTCACTGTGGGTGCTGCCCTGCACCCTACTGCGACATAGAAGGACTTTTTGTTGTCCTTCACAGCAGAGGCCAGTCTAAGCTCCAAATGTGCTTTTGCCTCCCTAATTTTCTTCCTACATGACCTAGCAACATCCTTAAACATTCCATGGGTTGCCTCACCTGTCTTCCAAAGATGATACACCCTCTTTTTTTCCCTTAGTTCCTTTAGAAGTTCATTACCCATCCAGGCTGGCCATCTGCCCCGGCTGCTCATCTTCCGGCACACTGGCACAGCCTGTTCCTGGGCCTTCAAGAGTTTTTCCTTGAAGTAGGTCCAGCTCTCATGGACCCTTTTGTTTTTAAGGGCTGTTTCCCAAGGAACCTTCTGAGTTAGTTCCTTGAGTAATCTGAAGTCTGCCCTCCAGAAGTCCAGAGTGGACTTCTTCTTGCTGCCCCTCTTAGCTTGTCTGAATACCGAAAACTCAATTATCTCATGGTCACTGGCACCTAAACACCCTCCGACCACCACATCACCCACCAGCCCTTCCTTATTGGTGAAGAGGAGGTCAAGCATAGCCTTACCCCTGGTAGGTTCACGCAGCACCTGGGATAAGAAGCTGTCCTCCATGCACTCTAAGAACCTCCTAGACTGCCTCTTCTCTGCTGTGCTGAGATCCTAGCAGATATCAGGCAAGTTGAAGTCGCCCATGAGAACAAGATCAGGCGATCTTGAGACAGCCTTAAGCTGCCTATAGAATGCTTTATCAACATCTTCCTTCTGGTTGGGTGGTCTATAACAGACTCCAACCAGGATGTCTGCCCTGCCGATCTTCCCTCTAATTCTCACTACATTACTTAGTCCCTCTTTCTACCATTCTGTCTCATTGTGCTTCCTCATTTTTGTTAATAACATTAGATAAGTGTCTTTGGAGATAAGTCCTTTCTGCCCTTGATCTTTCAGGTTTTTTTATCAAATGACTCCAAGAAATTTGATAGTTTCTCACAGTATGTTTCATACAAGAAAGTCCAATGGGATGTCACCAGTTGGGAAAAAGAGGTGCTTTCTACCTATTCTGAAATGCACGGATACTGAATATACCAAGATAAATGTAACACATTATCATTACATAGTAGCAGATGGAAAATCTCAATTTTTCATTTCAATGTTTTTAAGATAGTCCAACATAATTCACATTAGTGTAAACTCACATCTATTATTCTATCATTGCTATTCTTGTGTTAGCTCCACTTATTAAAGAACACCTAAACATCTCCTGTGAGATGTACCAATATATTTCCTTCTTCTCCAGTAAGAGGATAGGACAGGCTGCACTGTTGCAAGTTTTGGAAGGTATTGATGGGGTGAGAATAGATTAAATATTAATATTATGGAGTGGCTTTGGACATGATTTTTTTTTTTTCCCTAAAGAGATGTTCTGGGCCATCCAGTGCTGCATTGGGAAGCAGCAGCTCAGAATTCTATGCCATGGGCCAGAGAAATGGAGACCAATTCTTTCCACACTTGGGAAGTAGAGCTGTCTCAGGACAATTCTTCAGGACACTATTTTTTCTAGGATTTTTTTTGCAGAGTAGTGGATTTCCTCTGAGTATGCCTCATAATCTGTGGTCTTAGCACTTATAATTTGCCGGCCTTGGGTAAGGACACCCAGCTGTGGGATATGCATTTTCAGGCTTAGATCTTATAGGTACAGGGCCAAATAGAAATAAAGGTGTCATCCTACCTGTGATGTCTTTTTGTTGTTCACCATTTTCAGCCTGAAGAAGCTGAGAAATTGTTGCTACCTATTACATGCCTGCCCTAGCTTTAAAATAGGAGTGATGGATGCTGCAAGTAATACAGCTATGAGAGCACAGAGCTCACTGTGCTGCTATACATGCCTGAAAACCTAGGTAAGAAATCTGACAGCAAGACAGCGGTGAGCTTTAAGCCATCTCAGCAAGTTTGGGGGACTATGACATAACTATCACAGTCTCAGGGCAATAGTTCCCAAACCTCCTCAAAATCTCAGCTACTCTACCACTCCACTGAATTCCTCCACTGAATTCCTGTTTAATATGAGTGCTTCTCTTGCTCCAGCCAAGCACATGACAGTTACAGACTGTGGGAAAATTCATGGCTCAGATCTGGAAAATTTAAGTGGCTCTCAAGCACACTCAGATATCAAGACCAGATATTGGAGTACCTGATCAGAACAATAAGTAAATTTGTACTGAACCATGGATACTTACAATCACATTTAATGCATCTTTAATGTTGTGGCAGGCCATGAACTATATTGGCATTTGTTTTTTCTTTCCCTAAGCCAGGTGTTAAAAAGAGACAAAGCACAAAGAAACATAGACTAGTGCAGAAACATCAGTAATGGTCTGTAAAGCTAAAATACAGACAGTTCTGAAACAAATCTCTGCTTTCAAGTACTTTACATTCATCAACATTCTCTACCTTCAGAGGGTCCTTCTGAAAGCAAGACTTCCTGCAGCATTTCTTCTTCAAAGGTCAGACGTGAGGGTGGCCATCAGGGAAAGAACATTTGCAGAATAAGATCCCCTATAAATACACCAAAATGACCCCTATATTTGTAGTCCCTTCTTTGTAACAAGCGAGGTCGAAGTAGAGCAAGGCTTCGTGAAAAGACAGAAATATTTTACATAATTTATATATAAATGCTGTCATTAAAAGCAGCAATCAAGAACAATATATAAGCTTTTGGATGTCCACTACTAAATCTGACAGTAAATTTAGAAACTGTAAGAGAGAGAGACAGGAGACTACATAACACATGACTAATTTAACACAAGAGTGGAAGCAATGAGCATCAAAGCAGACAACAGCTGACAGAAAATTGACCAAAGAAGGAAGATGAGTGACAATTACAAAAAAGTAGAGTTACAAAGCAGGAACAGACTAGACAACTTGAAGTACATGGCTGGCAGTACTCAAGAGAATACTTTTGACTAAAGACAGTTACAGAGAGAGAAAGGTAATAGAAATATTTGGTCAACAAAGTTAAATCCATCTGACAGCTAGTCACAAACAGTGTTCCCCTGGCCTCAGTCTTTTATCAACAATCCTTTATCTTTATCAACAATCTGGATGAGGGGATTGCATGCACACTCAGCAAGTTTGCAGACGACAGCAAAGTTGGTGGGCGTGTTGATCTGCTAAAGGTAGGAAGGGTCTGTCCTGGCTTAACAGCCTTCTCTCACAAGACCACTCTCTCCCCACACAGATGGGAGGGGAAAGTAGCACAAAAATCCCTGGGTTGAGACAAAGAGTTTTACTGGATATGAGATAACACAATGCAAAATTACCTTAGTCTATTTGCAGAAAAGTGCAGGAAAATGCAGAGGCAGCAGCAGAAGCCATCAATAAAATGTTTCCCCCACCCAAACATGCAGCAGCCAGCCTAGCAGAAAACACCTGCACCCCAAAAACCAGAAACCCAAAGCAGCAACTGGAACAGGAAGCCTCTCACATTGCAATCTGAACTTCAAGCCCCATGATATTTTACTTCAGGCAGGACTTTCATTTTGAAGATGGCATGATATATGGTCATTTAGCCCTGGCTGGAGGCCAAATGCCCACCAAAGGCTGGACAAAGAGATAGTTTATTTATAATTTTAGAAATATATTTGTCCATTTAAAACAACAGTAGTAACAAGAATAATAAAATAATCCACTGTCTCTTGGAAATACACACATAAGGATTTATCTTGTACCTCTCCAATGAGCTAATCTAGATAAAGCAGTAAGTTTTTCACACTATTATTATTACCTTTGAAAACAAACAGAAATAATATTAATAGCAAACTATTATGCATTCATAGAAGTATGCATAATAAAAAAGGAGAAATAGATGAAAAAAAGGCATGGAAAAGTGAGAGAATTTTCCTGCTTCAGGGAAAATTTTGCCTACTTCACAATAACAACTTCATCTATGGAAAGAATATTGCTTCCAATATGCTTTATCCAAGCATTGTCTTTTTTAACACTAAATGAATAATGCAAAATAAAAATAGGAGTATTCCCATTAGTTCTTTAGTTTATTATTTTTTTTTACCTTTTCCAAAACTTGAACTCATTAGTCGTGCATAAGTGCATTTCCTCTGAAAACTTAGGGTGGGGAGGTTGTTTCATACTCTTATTGTTGTGTTCTGTGTAAATTAAATCCTTTCTGGCACCATCAAAAATATTTTATGCTTTGTGCATTTCCAGTCCTGCTGAAAAACAGTAGGTCCTGACTTAAAGCCAAATCTGAACTTTTTTCTTTGTTTTTTAACAGCTGGATACCCTTGTGACTAACCCCTCAGGAGTGACACTATTGTTATGTGTCAAACTCCTGCAACATGCAGATAGACATGTTTTTTATTTCCTTTGGTTTCTGCTCAACTGACATGCATTCCACTCCCCTGATGGAGGCATTTGCAAGTGGTAATTTATTTAAAAGCAAAGAAAAATCAATCCAAATGTAGGAGAGTAAGATCAAACTTTCTCATAATTTATTGCAAGCAATAAGACATTAAAAAATTAATAACACTAAAGAGCATGGTATTTTGGTGACCATCACTGTGGCATTAAGTTTTAAAATGTGATTACATAGTCTGTGTTTATAAGTTAAACATTCAGGTTTCAACATTTTTAACACACTTTGTCTTCTGTTCAGCCAACGCCTGAAGCCAGCATCAACAGCTTCAGAACCAGGTACCTGCCTGGGATTTGGACAGACCTCACTGGTGAGGCAGGCTTAATGCACTGCTCCCCAAAATCCTGAAATCTCCTTTACACCTAGATCACAGATAGTATAGATCTATGACATGAGGTCTGTCACATAAGGCAAGAATCATTTTTACTTGCTATTCCCCAAGTGTTTCAACTATGCTACAACAGATACAGTGGGGAGAGAAATGGATACCAAACAACAACATCAAATAAATAGCAACACTGGATATAATTTTGAAATTCATCCCCAAAGAAATTAAATTTAAAGGACATGAAATCCCCAGATTTTAAATTACCATTATGTGATATCCAAGCAAAGGTTCAGTTCACTGCATCATAGGTCAGGAAAAGCCTTCAAGGTCAGCTATCAAACATAAATAGTAAGTTCCTCCAAACTAACACACAAAGGACATAGTGAAAGGTTAGTGAGGGTGAGTTTCTTATCTTTCTGGGAGAAAATTCTCAGAGTCTTTTTGAGGTGGAAGAAGTGGTATTAGGCAAGGTGAAAAAGACAAGTCATACAGCTGTATAATCAGCACAGGATAATGCTGTTATTGCGATAAATAATGATGTAGGATTTGTTATTAATGGCTAGATATGACACAGGAAAACCATTGATCCATTGGAAGACTTCAAATCATGTCTTTGTGGGATTTGCTCCATTGTTTAAAGTATCAAACATATCTAACCATGCAACAGTATTCTAAACTGTACAATTTGTATTTATGAAGAGGACTAAAGCCTTCAAATGACCACCAAAAAAAAGCTATGCCTATGGAAACAGCCTCTTTTGCTGTGTGTCTGCTTGAACATGAAACTTCAATCTGTATCATCCTTGAAGTAGTTTTCTGTGACTTCTCTTGTCTACTCATCGCCAAAAAAGACAATAGGTGAGATTTTGGGGATCTGTTCTCATAGACAACCACTGCAACAATAAGTGCAACTGTTGCCATATACTTTCTTACATATGGTTGTCATTTTGAAGAGAAAGACAGAGTGATATGTATCTTTTTTCTATAAATATTCATAAAATTGATGCAGGAAAATTAACTTTATGTCATTGGTGTGAGGCACATCCTTTCCTTTTTCATTTTCCAAATCTTCATGAAGCCATCAGCAGTACAGTACTTAACACCATATGGGATCTGTTTTGTATGTTGTCAGGCATTCCTCTGGCATAGCATACTTCAGTTTTTCATAAATAAATGAGCAAATAACAGCCATCAGATATCCCTAATCTTTGACATTGTCAAGGCTGACTAAATAAAAGCATACTTTATAAGCCATTTTACTTCAGAGGTTCAGAGGTTCAGTAAATCGAGCTGGACCTGCACACTCAGATATGCTGCAGAAAGTAGAAGGTGATAGAGTTCTTGTTGTTAGAGAAAAGAACCTGTTAGGTAAAACTGTTTGGGTATTTTCTCCCTCAGGAGAGGCTAAACCTGTCTGAGGGGTGGTTTCAGCTGAAGGTCCGGGTCACACTTATTGGGTAATGCAAGAGAATGGTGAAATTCAGTGTATTCCACAAAGAAATTTAACTTTAGCAGAGAGAGTTTAATTTCAGAGTATTGTACAATGGATGCATTGCTCCCAAAGGAAGAATACATGAGGAATCTATGGTGCACGAACCCTGAGAGCCCGAGAAATGAGTCAACTGAGAGTCCCTGATTCCCTTTCTTCACTTGGTCTGCAAAGAAACAAACTGTTTTCTGTTTTGTTGTTTCCTGATTTTCTTGGACTTCTGAATCATCTACATCTGAGGATGGCCAGAATGGACTATGAACTTTACTTACAAATTGTAGATATTGTCTAGATTGGATGGACAGTACGAACAGCCAATGAAATTGTTTAGAAGGGGTGGATTGTGACAGTTTCAGGCTGTGCTTTTAAGCTACTGAACACTATAGCTGAATGTTTTGGTGTAAAAAGGAAAACAAAGATAATTCTAAACAAATTTCATTGGTAGATCAGTGGGAATGTAATTTAAGGATTTTTAGTTTTAGTTCAGTCTGTGCAGTCAGTCTGGACAGCTGCTGTCTTTCTTCTGTTCCTGGCAGTTCTGACCTTGGACTAATGAGATAAGAAACTAATTCTTTTCTTCCCTTAACAATGGCTTTGACCTAACAAAATTTTCCTTAATCTCCTTTTTCTCTCTAATCCTTTTTGGGAAAAAATGAGGAAGGGGGAAAGCGGGGTTCTGGGGGAATCCTCCTCCATTGAGTGGGGGTAGTTTTCTGTGTTACGTTCTTTCCTGTGTATTTTTGTATATACTGTAAAAACGGTATATTGTGTATATATATTCATTGCATTTCATTATGCATGTAAATACAGCCCTTTCCCATTTTGCTTCTCCGACTGAGTTAGCTGTGGTTTGGGGGGGGGAGAATTGAACATTTCTCACTACCACACATATTCTGCAACTTTTTTTTTTTTTTTTTCTAAAGGAGCATTAATGCTCTGAAAATCAGTCTTCTTCAATTTTATGCTGCAGGCAACCTCAGAATCACAGAATCAATGAGGTTGGAAAAGATCTCAAGAGTGGTTATTTTAAGTGTTTGATTCATGCTGTAACCAGCAATAATATCTGACTGAGTTTTGGAGTCTGCACATAATGGCTGCACATAACTGCATGTCCTTACACAGATGTATATACATAGCATATGCAACTCACTACCAGTAGTCACAGCCACACAATGTACTTCAAAGCCAAATATTTCTGACAACCCTCTATGCATAGTAGAACTCCATATAGTGAATGTTCTCCCAAGTTTGTAATGCGGAATGCCATTAATATTTTCAAATTAATGTTTTAATTTTACCCTAAAATTGTTACACATGAATGGAATGACACAAGTGATTTTTTCTTTTATTTTTAGTAAAACATGTAAAGGTTTTGTTTTCAGTAATCTAGATTGGTTTTAGTCTGCAATATTAACAAGAATTATATGTATGAGATCATACATAATAATGTGTTGTTTCATATTTTTGAAAGGGAAAAAAAAAGAAGAATTCTTATAGAAATACAATGGATTCATGGATCCACAAAGCATCTCATAACAGGCAACCCACAGATATGTGGATCTGGTGGACTATAGGCAAGGTTCATTGGCAGATATGAGGGAAAACTATTCATGAAACAATAGATTTCTAGGTAACTTGGAAGCTTTCAAAGCATACTCAGGGCATGCATGGGCTCCAGATCAAGTAATTCTATCAATTATCACCTGGATGTAAGAACTAGATTTAAATTATATGATACTACAGTCATGCAACTAGGTACTGACCACAAGGTATTAAAAAAAATGGAGAGGTTAGTCTACATAACTCTAGAAATATTTCACTGAAGACTCATATGGTTCATATATTGCATTTTTTACTTGCTTTAAACTGTATGAGTTTGCACTAACAGAAGATCTGATTAATCAGATTTGGTTTCCTGTGGATTCTAGGTCTTAGTTTTAATATAATTGTTCAGCTATAGCATCACAATAAACCATCCGATTTATAGTAACCTCATTACTTCTAGACAGTATAGCCTAAATTTTATTTCCTCAGATAGACGAATCCTTCTTACATAATGAATTCTTGCTTATGTCCAATAACATCTAAAATCCAGCTTAGGAAGGATGTTGTCTTGCTGGAATGTGTCCAGAGAAGGGCAACAAAGTTGGTGAGGGGTTTGGCACACAAGCGCTACGAGGAGAGGCTGAGAGAGCTGGGGTTGCTTAGCTTGGAGAAGAGGAGACTCAGGGGTGACCTTAATGCTCTCTACAACTACCTGAAGGGAGGTTGTAGCCAGGCAGAGGCTGGTCTCTTCTCCCAGGCAGCCAGTACATCTGGCAGCCAGTACAACTGGAGTACATCTGTCCCAGAGGAGGGGAAAGGTCACAGTATACAAAAATGGCCTATCCCCCAAAGGTAAAAAGATTCTGGGAAGGGAATTGGCAGGTCTCATTGACAGGGCTTTAAACTAGCTTCGAAGGGGAAAGGGGCTGAAACCAGTACCCTCAGGCAGGAGTTTGGGGGTGATAAGCAAGAGCTAGAGGTGAAACCAGCAGCCCAGCTGCAGTGCATGTACACATTTTTTTGCGTGAGCCTACCAGGGGTGAGGCTATGCTTGACCTCCTCTTCACCAACAGGGAAGGGCTGGTGGGTGATGTGGTGGTCGGAGGGTGTTTAGGCACCAGTGACCACGAGATAATTGAGTTTTCGGTATGCAGCCAAGCCAAGAGGGGGAGCAAGAAGATCTCCACTCTGGACTTCCGGAGGGCAGACTTCAGGCTACTCAAGGAACTAATTCAGAAGGTTCCTTTGGAAACAGCCCTTAAAAACAAAGGGGTCCAGGAGAGCTGGACCTACTTCAAGGAAGAACTATTGAAGGTGCAAGAACAGGCTGTGCCAGTGTGCCGGAAGATGAGCCGCCAGGGCAGACGGCCAGCCTGGATGGGTAATGAACTTTTAATAGAACTAAGGGAAAAAAAGAGGGTGTATTATCTTTGGAAGAAAGGGGAGGCAACCCATGGAGTGTTTAGGGATGTTGCTAGGTGTGGTGGTTTGGCTCTGGCCGGGGGGGCCAGATGCCCACCAAAGCCGCTCTATCACTCCCCCTCTTTAAGCAAACAGGGGAAGAAGGAAAGGAAAATATAACAGAAGCCAGAGAGTAAAATAGGAGCAGTTTAATAACACTAATAAGCAAATAGCAATAGACCGCGCGGAAGCAGAAAAACAGAGCAAGAGATGTTAGTCTCTACTTCCCATCAGCAGGACGGTGGTCGGTCTCGGGAAGCAGGGCTCTCTAAGCTTGGTGGTTCCTTGGGAGGATGAACGCCATGGACGAATCCCCACACTTCCTTCTTCCACTTCATTCTTATACCTGAGCTGATGTCATATGGTATGGAATACCTCTTTGGCCAGTCTGAGTCAGCTGGCTCAGCTGTGTCCCCTCCCAAGATTTTGCCTGCCCCTTGATCCACTCTTGGGGCAGGCAAATGTTGAAAGGACACAGCCTGGATACTAGATTCAGCCGCAGCCAAAACACTGCTGTGTTATCAACTACTGCTGCAAAAAACCACAGCACTAGAAAGATGCTGTGAGGAGAATTAACTCCATCTCAATTCAACCCACTACACTAGGACATGCAGGAAGAAAATTAGGGAGGCAAAAGCCCATTTAGAACTTAGACTGGCCTCTGCTGTGACGGACAACAAAAAGTCCTTCTATAAATACATCAATAGCAAGAAGAAGGGCAAGGACAACCTCCACTCCTTGGTTGACACGGAGGGGAACGTTGTAACAAAGGATGAGGAAAAAACAGAGGTACTTAACACCTTCTTTGCCTCAGTCTTCACTAGCAGGGCAGAACGTCTTCCAGACAGCTGGCCTGCAGAGCTGGCAGAAGGAGCCAGAGAGCTGCATAGTTTCCCGCTGCACCAGGAGGAAGTTCGAGATCTTCTGAGCCGCTTGGACCCCCACAAGGCCATGGGACCGGATGGGATCCATCCTAGGGTGCTGAGATTGCTGACAGATGAGCTGTCCAAGCCACTTTCCATCATTTTGCAGCAGTCCTGGCTCACTGGAGAGGTCCCAGAAGACTGGAAGCTGGCCAACGTGGTGCCCATCCACAAGAAGGGCCGGTTGGATGAGCCAGGGAATTATAGGCCTGTCAGCCTGACCTCAGTGCCAGGCAAGATTATGGAACAGGTCATCTTGAGTGCGATCACACAGCACTTACAGGATGGCCAAGGGATCAGGCCTAGCCAGCATGGATTTAGGAAGGGCAGGTCCTGCCTGACCAACCTGATCTCCTTCTATGATCAGGTGACCCGCCTGGTGGATGTAGAGAGGCCTGTGGATGTGGTCTATCTGGACCTCAGCAAGGCCTTTGACACCATCCCCCACAGCAAACTCCTGGCCAAGCTGGCAGCCCATGGCTTGGACAGGAGCACACTGTGTTGGGTTAGGAACTGTCTGGAGGGCCGAGCCCAGAGAGTGATGGTGAATGGTGCCACATCCAGCTGGCGGCCTGTCACTAGTGGTGTGCCCCAAGGATCAGTGCTGGGCCCCATGCTCTTCAACATCTTTATTGATGATCTGGATGAGGGCATTGAGTCCATCATCAGTAAATTTGCGGATGACACCAAGCTGGGGGCAGGAGTTGATCTGCTGGAGGGTAGAGAGGCTCTGCAGAGGGACCTCAACAGACTGGACAGATGGGCAGAGTCCAAGGGCATGAGATTTAACACATCCAAGTGCTGGGTTCTGCACATTGGCCACAACAACCCCATGCAGTGCTACAGGCTGGGGTCAGAGTGGCTGGAGAGCGGCCAGGCAGAGAGGGACCTGGGGGTACTGGTTGATGGGAGGCTGAACATGAGCCTGCAGTGTGCCCAGGCAGCCAAGAGGGCCAATGGCATCCTGGCCTGCATCAGGAACAGTGTGGCCAGCAGGAGCAGGGAGGTCATTGTGCCCCTGTACTGTGCTTTGGTTAGGCCGCACCTTGAGTACTGTGTCCAGTTCTGGGGCCCTCAGTTTAGGAAGGATGTTGTCTTGATGGAAAGTGTCCAGAGAAGGGCAACAAAGTCGGTGAGGGGTTTGGCACACAAGCGCTACGAGGAGAGGCTGAGGGAGCTGGGGTTGCTTAGCCTGGAGAAAAGGAGACTCAGGGGTGACTTTATTGCTCTCTACAGCTACCTGAAGGGAAGTTGTAGCCAGGCAGAGGCTGGTCTCTTCTCCCAGGCAGCCAGTACCAGAACAAGAGGACACAGTCTCAGGCTGCGCCAGGGCAGGTTTAGGCTGGATGTTAGGAGGAAGTTCTATACAGAGAGAGTGGTTGCCCATTGGAATGGGCTGCCCGTGGAGGTAGTGGAGTCACCTTCATTGGAGGTGTTCAGGAGGAGACTTGATGGGGTGCTTGGCTGCATGGTTTAGTTGCTTAGGTGGGTTGGATTGGTTGATGGGTTGGACGCGATGATCTTGAAGGTCTCTTCCAACCTGGTGTATTGTATTGTATTGTATTATTGTATTGTATGTTCTCATATGTGATTATATGGTAAGAAACATCTATGAAAATGAAACCCAGAGGATTCCTTAATAGCTAATTTTAAATGAGCTGAAATTCACTGAACCCCAGAAAATCTTTTTGTTTTTAAATTGATCACAAGATCAGAGATTTATCCAAATAACTTATCAATTTTCACAACAAATATAAAAAGGTAAACATGCCAGGATCCCAGGGAACTTTGCAGGAGAGCAGTTGCTACATATAAATATGGAAGGTACTTTTTAAAAAATGGCCTGTTCATTGAGTGTGATCATGTGATCCTATGCTCTTTACCTCCACACACTTATTTTTCTTTTGCAAGCAAAACCACTGATTTGGGGGAAATCCATTAGTTATCAGGCTGTTTCACGGACACATAAAATGTCTTTTCTTTAAGGTGTTACTTTACATATGTGCTTTACATAAATGGAAGTCCTAGGATTTAATCTTCTGCCTCCTGTGTCAGTGTTAGTGGTGCACTAAGGAGAAATGTCCTCAAATCTGTTCCAAATTCACATCTGTTTCTCCGGTTGGATAGACTTTGAAGATTCAAATGTGATGGTGCAGCTGTTGGTCTTTTGCACATGTTGCCGCCTCCTTTGAGGAGCAAAAATTAATTTTAACTTTTTTTCCAGAACAAAGACAAAACTAGTGCTCAGCCCACTCAGCTCAATGGAAAGACAGTTGGCAAGGAGCTACTGGACACACTATTACTTCAAAAGGAAACTACAGGAAGTGGAGGGAAGGACAGCTAGAACAGGGGGTATATAAGGAAGCTGCTCGAGCAGCAAGAGACCTGGTTAGGAAAGCCAAAGCAGAGTTGGAATTG
>JAWKAJ010000112.1:0-41036 GCA_033816785.1 Picus viridis | reverse complement strand
CCTGAGAGAATTGGCTGATGGCTCATATAGCTGCCAAGCAACTCTTCATGATATTTGGAAAGTCCTGGCAGTCAAGTGAAATAACTGATAACTACAAGAAGGAAAACATTACACCCATTTTCAAAAGGGGTAGAAAGGAGGACTGCTGACAAGTCAGCCTCACCTCTATGCCAGGGAAGATCATGGAACAGATCTTACCAGGATGTCCAACAAAGTACATGAAGGACAGTGAGGTAATTTGAGATTTGCTTTACTAAGGATAATTCCTACCTGAGCAACCTAGTGGCTTTCTGCAATGGAGTGACAACATCAATAAACAGGGGAAGGACTTCTGCAAGCCACTCAAAACATCCTCCTCCCTAAGTCTGAGAGATATGGATTTGGTGGGTGCACTGTCCAATGGATAAAAAGTTATTTGAATGACCTCATCCAGAAGGTAGTGGTCAATGGTTAGGCCACACTTTGAGTATAGGCTCCAGTTCTGGGCCCCTCAGTTTAAGAAGGACATTGAGACACTTGAACGTGTCCAGAGAAGGGTAATGAGGATGGTAAGAGGCCTTGAGCACAGAGAAGCTGAGGGAGCTGGGATTGTTTAGCCTGGAGAAGAGGAGGCTCAGGGGAGATGTCATTGCTCTCTACAGCTACCTGAAGAGTGGTTGTAGCCAGGAGGGAGTTGGTCTCTTCTCTCAAGCAACCAGCACCAGAACAAAGGGACACAGTCTCAAGCTGCAACAGGGGAAGTTTAGGCTTGAGGTGAGGAGAAAGTTCTTCACAGAGAGAGTTGTTAGGCATTGAATTGGGCTGCCCAGGGAGGTGGTGGAGTCACCATCCCTGGAGCTGTTCAAGAGGGGATTGGATGTGGCACTTGGTGCCATGGTTTAGTCATGAGGTCTGTGGTTACAGGTTGGACTTGATGGTCTTTGAGGTCTCTTCCAACCTTGGTGATTATGTGATTCTGTGAATGGGTAACAGAGGTGTCCCTCAACGTCTGTACTGGGACTAGTGCTGGCCAATACCTTTATCAATGATACAGAGAACGGGAGTGAGTGCACCCACATCAAGTTTTCAGATGATACCAAGCTGAGTGTTGTGGTCAATATACCAGAGGGATGGGATGTCACCCATAAGGAAATGGACAAGCTGGAGAAGTCAGCCCATATAGAATAGAATAGAATAGAATAGAATAGAATAGAATAGAATAGAATAGAATAGAATAGAATAGAATAGAATAGAATAGAATAGAACAGAACCAGGTTGGAAAAGACCTTCAAGCTCATCGTGACCAACCTATCATCCAACGCCACCTAATCAACTAAACCATGGCACCAAGCACCCCATCACGTCTCCTCCTGAACACCTCCAATGAAGGTGACTCCACCACTTCCCTGGGCAGCACATTCCAATGGGCAATCACTCTCTCAGTATAGAACTTCCTCCTAACCTCCATCATTTTTCAACAGTCCTGGCTCACTGGAGAGGTCCCAGAAGACTGGAAGCTGGCCAATGTGGTGCCCATCCACAAGAAGGGTCAGTTGGATGAGCCAGGGAATTATAAGCCTGTCAGCCTGACCTCAGTGCCAGGCCAGATTATGGAACAGGTCATCTTGAGTGCAATCACACAGCTCTTGCAGGATGGCCAAGGGATCAGGCCCAGCCAGCATGGATTTAGGAAGGGCAGGTCCTGCCTCAACAGCCTGATTTCCTTCTATGATCAGGTGACCCATCTGGTGGATGTGGGGAGGTCTGTGGTTGTGGTCTACCTGGACCTCTGCAAGGCCTTTGACACCATCCCCCACAGCAAACTCCTGGCCAAGCTGGCAGCTCATGGCTTGGATGGGAGCACACTGCGTTGGGTTATAAACTGGATGGAGGGCCGAGCCCAGAGAGTGATGATGAATGGCACCACATCCAGCTGGCGGCCTGTCACTAGTGGTGTGCCCCAGGGATCAGTGCTGGGCCCAATGCTCTTCAACATTTTTATTGATGATCTGGATGAGTGCATTGAGTCCATCATCAGTAAATTTGAAGATGACACCAAGCTGGGGGCAGGAGTTGATCTGCTGGAGGGTAGAGAGGCTTTGTAGAGGGACCTCGACAGGCTGGACAGATGGGCAGAATCCAACGGCATGAGATTGAACACATCCAAGTGCCAGGTTCTGCACATTGGCCACAACAACCCCAGGCAGTGCTACAGGCTGGGGTCAGAGTGGCTGGAGTGGCCAGGCAGAGAGGGACCTGGGGGTACTGGTCAATGGTAGGCTGAACATGAGCCTGCAGTGTGCCCAGGCAGCCAAGAAGGCCAATGGCATCCTGGCCTGCATCAGGAACAGTGTGGCCAGCAGGAGCAGGGAGGTCATTCTCCCCCTGTACACTGTGCTGGTTAGGCTGCACCTTGAGTCCTGTGTCCAGTTCTGGGCCCCTCAGTTTAGGAAGGATGTTGACTTGCTGGAACATGTCCAGAGAAGGGCAACAAAGTTGGTGAGGGGTTTGGAACACAGGCCCTATGAGGAGAGGCTGAGGGACCTGGGGTTGCTTAGCCTGGAGAAGAGGAGACTCGGGGGTGACATTATTGCTCTCTACAACTACCTGAAGGGAGATTGTGGACAGGCGGAGGTTGGTCTCTTCTCCCAGGCAACCAGCATCAGAACAAGAGGATGCAGTCTCAAGCTGCCCCAGGGGAGGTTTAGATGAGAGTTTCTTCCAAATATTGGTCAAGAAGAGCATTGGCCAGAACCATGATTAGGTGGGTACATTGCTCAGTATAGCCTCTGCATATTGTGTTGTTACCTGTCCCCCTTGAATCCATATGTATTGGTAGTAGTGGTAGTTATTACTTGAGTAGGTTTACAGGAAGTAGAGTTCACACTGGGGGCAGGAAGCATTTAGTCACACCTATGCTATATGTGTTGGCTCAATAATTGAGGAAAGACAGTAGTTGAAATGCAGCTTCCATTCATGGCATATACAAGTTCCTTTGGGACACCCAAAACTCCTTTAAAATATGTGCAGGTAGAAAGAACGTTGATGTACTTTTAAGCCCTATCCACACAATACTGCATAAGGGGTCAAGAACAAGAACTTGACTTTACTTTTATTTGATGCTGTGCAGTGAACATCCTTGACTGGCTAACATTCTCCTTTTCTTCTTCGTGGTGCTTTGTAGCTCCACGCTTATCCTAAGCAGCAACACCTGCAGATCCTGCTTTGTGCACTGAGCATAGTTAAAATATTACCTTCAAGTTTTCAGTGCTCATCAGAGCATTGTTTGAATGCATGATTAAAAAAAAATAAAAAAAGGTATTGTAAAACAAATACAATGTACTTACACCATTAAATTCCTATGTTTATGTATTTACAAAAATTAGAGAAAGAGAGGAAGAAAAATGTACAATAACAATTGTCTGATCTAAGCTAATATCACTTACTGTTCCAGCAACTTAGCTGTAGACTGTCTGATTTCTAAAAACACAATGCAAAAAGAGAAGAGAGGGAGAAATAAGCCCCTGGCTCAGTAAAAACTCCCACAGTGAATTTTGACAGAGGTTAAAAATAAACCAGAGACAAGGTAAATATGGACTTGAATGTCCTATTTTTTTTTCAGTTTAATTGGCACACTGACCCTTTAAATTCTGTTCTGAGCACTATAGCCTTAGGCACAGCCACAAGACATAATCATCCCCTGAAGTGTGACTTCATCATAGGTTCTCACCTCCCTGCCTGGCTAGTCCCAAAATATCCTAGCAATTTTTCTTGGCCCACTTTCAGTATATATCCTAACATAATGAAAGGCATCTGCTACTTCGGGTCCTTTATATATGATTAAATCATTGGAGAGGTGAAGATAAAGAAATTTTATTGTTTTCCCAAATAAAATTCAGGCAAAAATATATTAAAATGTGGCTCATTTCTTTACACTCACACCCCTTCACTACCCCTCCTAGCCCCACTCTGCCCCCAACACACACCCCAAATTAATTTTTATAACCTATTGTTGAAGATTCATGCTGTGGTGAAAATATAATTTGAGAACATCTTTACTCAGAATGTGGATATGAATGAATCTTAAATATCAAACCTTTAATAGGCAGAAAATTTAGCCTGTAAATATCTTATTTTTAATCTGACAGAAGCCTATTCACTGCTGCAAGAAAAAGAAATGAAACTAATGTGAAACATAAAACCACTCAAAATTTGTATTACTGCCCTATTTGTAAAACAAATGCATAGATTTTAAGGCCAAAATTTGTATCAGTTCTATTTCAAAGAGGTCTAATACACACCAAGCAAATAATGAGTATTAACACGAAGCTGCTGCAATTAACCTAAAAAAAACAAATCTATGATCTTAACTTCCTGGAATATGATCAGCGAGGCCTGTTTTAAAGTGTCATAATTTCAAACTCAGAGCTTTTGAAGAATCATGATGGAATCATTGTAGAACCAATGCTCTGTTCTTAGAACTCACAGTTCGCTGAATATGTCACTTTTAAAACAAACAAGCACACAAAATAGGCCCTGAAGAAATGCTGTTATAAGAGAAATTGCTGGGATAAAATAGCTACAGACATAGCACAAAATATGACATCTACTTAACATTAATTAAAACTCAATGATAACTAACTCTGTTGTTATTTTCTGAAGTCTCTGTATCTATTAACCTATCTTTATTGATTATTGTCTTCTGCTTTTACATCAGTTCTCTGGGCTCCTTAAAGCCGTTTTCACTCTGTTGGGAGTCAAACCTGGATCCTTGCTGGAGACCGTGTTCTGCCAGATAGGAAAACTTTTTATTTTCAATACAGTAATCATTTGAGCTAAATTGATTATCAGAGGTATTCCACACTGTTGTGAAGAGGTTATTAAATTTATTAATATGAAATATGAATTATGAAAATATTATTTTTTATTATAAATTATTAATAACCGATGAATCAACAACTTATATACATGTTCTAGTGCACGTTCATGAAATACATTCTATAAGTGGCTTAGTATTATGATTAGAACTTAAACTATCTACAGACTATTTCTATATTTTATATAATGAAGGGTGCAGTTCCGCCGCTTGGCCACTAGATGGCGATTCGGCAGAAGGCGGGCGGCTTCTGGCTATATACAGCAATACTGCAATCTTTCTGTGCGTCAGCAATTACTCTGCTACACATGGATACTTTGAACTGAGTGCTAGTGGATGGAAAGCACATGGAAGATACACTGTAGCTGTTGTTTGTAGCAAGGTAGAGGTCCGGCTGACTTCTGCCGCTGGACCAGTTCCTAGTTGAGTTGGACAGTGGTGTTGGGTTACTGTGTCCTCTCTCCGCAGCAGTGGAGAGGGAATACTGGAACCTGGGCTTAGCTGGGAAGCAGGTTCCCTTCAGGACTTGGTTGGTTCCCTCCAGACAATAGGGACAGGTCCTGGTTGGGGTCGGCCCTGGGAGTTGGCTCGCATGGCAGGGCGGGGTGACGGTTGCCGGTAGGCGGGCTCAGAGGTTCCCGGTCGGACAATGACAGCAAACAATAGCTATGGGTTCAGCCCCGTGGCAACGGGTCTCGGGGCTGAGGTAAACAGCCTCGGAGAGAGAATGTGGCTGCGCTGAGCTGCGGCTTCTTGGTTACTGGGCTTAAAGGAACAGCAGGACGCTCGGAATGGTCCCAGGTTCAGTGCAGTATAGGTACGAACAATGCCTTAGTCTTCCCTGAGGTTTACAGGGCTCAGGGCGGCACACGTGGTGGCTCTTCTCCCCCTATGGCGGGGCTAGGTGTATGTGGACTTAGTCTCTATCAAGTCCCTTCTCCCCGACAGCTGGGCAGATCTTACCCTGGGGGCTGGTCCAGTCCTCCGGTGGCACACTGGGCTCTCCTGGTCGGTATAACTGGCTGTAACGACACTGGCTTCTCGGGCTCAGTGAAGGTCTGAATTATCTCTGGGGTGATTCTTACGATTAGAGTGCTTCTCACGATGCAGAGGCTTCAGTATGTGTGCATGTATGACAGAAGCTAACAACAACAAGCTCAATGGCAGGGGCTGTGGCTCGAGAGCTGCTCTCTCGAGCAAGTACAGAAACAAAGTGAAAGAGGGAAGCAACTGCCCACCAACTGGGGTGATACTTATAGATTCCTCAAGGCTGGGTTTGACTAATGGGCACTCTCATAAACAACTGGCTTCAGCCTATAGAAAACATGAAGCTGGAATTATGCCCATACTTGGTATTTGCACAAGCACTGCATGTGCTGAGTGCATGCTAGCCTGGCTAATGCCTTGGCTTTTGTCTTCCTCCTGAGGGAGGGGAAACTTGTCCACATGCTGGGACAAGATCTAGTATCTGGGCAGAATGTGCCTTCACCACACACACACACCACACCCCCCATGCCCCAAGTCTCATTATTTGCTGAAGAGTTTTGCTCTGTAAGGTTTGTCCAACATCAGAACCTCAATCTGCAAATTCCAGAAAACCACCACTTATGTTACTGCTTGCAAGTTTTCTGTGTTTGGGGAAAGTTTATGCTGATATTAGTTACTGTTTAATTAAAAACCCCAGCAACTTCCCATTGATTGCCTTTCCTTTCATTTTCCTTTTGAGATTTGCTTCCTGCTATGACATTTTTGAAGATGATTCATTAGCAAAACTGCTACCTAACCTCAAGGAAAAAGAAAAATGCCTTTCTCTTCCCATTATTTCTACTTCAGTGCCACTACTTCCCAGACTGCTTTCTTTTACATACAAGGCATTAATTACTTCAATAATCACACCTAGAAAGAGGGGATTTTTATCCGACAGGTTTGCCTGTTCACCAAAATTTAGGTTTTTCAGGCTTGATCAAAATCTATCCATAAATATAAAATGTTACAATTAGGTTCTGAAGTTCTGAGGTTACAATACTCTAGGAGACCATGATGTCTTAACACATGCCAAGTCTCTCCTGGGACTTTTTCTTGTTCTTCTTTCCTACACACAAAGAATAATGAAACAAATAAAAGAGTACATTTGATACAGCATATACTAATTTTAGTAGCATATATATGGCCACCCATGCTATTCATACTGTCCTAATTCATCAAAAATTCGAACCTCAAGCCCATAACTAATGGTTCACATTCTACAATATTTGCTAACTATGTATGTGTTATGCAAAAACTAACATCACTGTTATTCTAAAGGGGATATCCTGTTAGCTTTTTAAAATGCAGACCATGTCTACATGCAGCTCACGTGCTCAAGCAGTCTGTAGTAGAAGATACTCTTGCAGGGAAACTGCCCTCAGCCATTGAATTGATTTGCAAACAGAGCAAGTATACAAAGCTATAAAACAGTGTTGAATGTTTTCTAGAAGCAAACATCAGCTATGTTCTTGGATATGGGCAGTGAATTTGCCCTTGAAAGTAGTCACCAAAACATAATATAAAAACATCTTTATGTATTCCAACTCATGATTTAGCAGTGTCTTATTGTCCTAGTCTCCCTTTCAGTCTTCCCTCTTCCTATCCACCTCACATTCTGAGATTCATGGGGCAAGAGAAGGAAACACTTAATAAGTGAAACTCATTAACCTTGTGTGTGTATGTGCGCATGTGTGTAATATTCCAGAGTAAGCACTATTTGAGAAAGCATCTTAAAAGATTATATGTGTGGTGGTTTGGGCTGGATGCCCTCTGCTGCTGGTGTACTTCCTGTGTCCAGAAGTCCAGCCCAGTGGGTGGACACAGGAAGCCGTGTATCTCCTACCACAATCCCCTGCACCGCTATAAAATCTAGAGTGGGGGCCTCCTCTTTCTCTTTCTTCCTCCCATCACCCGGTAATGGGGGAGATGTTGTCTCCTGGCCATGGGCCTGGCTAGGCCCAAGGCCACGGGGGGGATGGGCAGTCTCAGATCTGGCCAGCTGAGACTAGCCTAGCAGTGGGGAGGGGGGAAGAAGGAGCCCTGGGGTTCTTGGATGTACCCCCAGGTGGGGATGGGACCTTCTTGGGACTGTTTTGGGATTTCTTTTGTCACTCTGCTTCTGGCTTTCTCTAAAGATTCACTGCTTTTCCTTTAAACTTTCCATCACTTTTGCAATCCATTTGTCTGAGTTGTTTTATTTTGCCCCTGGTGTGGAGCGGGGCTGCCTCAACCCATCACAATATGCCCCTCAGACGTTCTCAGTACACTACAGTATTTCCTGCTACTTGCTCCTATATACCGGTGCTCTACCCATCTGATACTTTCTTCTACTTAGTTTTGTATCTTCAAACCACAACATTGCTTCATCATAACAATTCCTATAATGCCTAAATTATTCTTCCAATTACTTGTTTATTCTTTGGATATCTTCCTCAAAAGTCAATGAGAATTTGTTCACATTTTCCAACTTGAGAAAAGTTAGTTTTGTATATTAGCAGAATATTATGTTTTTTACTTACCTTGGGATATCTTCTAACAGTTACATGAAAGAGAATCCAGATACTACTAATTACTTAAGAACAACACACTGTGCACTTGTCAGTACTCTTGAATTTATACTCCTGTGGCACTCACAGAATAGTATGACACTGATGGAACTTGAAAGATATTTTGCTCTCCTGCTGTACATTTCATTTATCTTTCACAATGGTATTCCCATGCCTTCCCCTCATCAGAAGGGAAAAAAATAATTTCTGTAGAATTTAGAATGCTTACTGAGTAGTTACGTGAATCACTGTAAACACTAGAAAACAAAACTTTCTGCAAAATCTGTATGAAACACTAGAGCTTATTCTTAACATATTGAAGAGACACCACTCATGAACTATTACTCAATCTTATGCTAAATTACTTCTTCCCTCTCCTGCCTTGGAATTTACACTATGAGGACTGACTTGCCATTTTAGAATTTCTATAAACAATTCAGAAGTTTTTGAAGGCCACTTATAGTTAAGAGAGAGAAAGAGAAGGAAAAATTATCTTCTAGAAGAATTGTTACTGGGTGCTCTAAACCCCTCTTCTCCCATCTCCATCAGCAGAGGTTTGAATGGGGAAAGTCAATGGCATGAAATTGCCTTCCAAGATGTGAAATTGCCTTCCCCTTCACCTGGAGACAGGTAAATGATGCTCATTCCTTCCATCAGGGAGGAGGTCCCTCACAGGTATTCACCAGTGGGGGAAGTCCACTGGGACTGAGAGCTATTATTAGCACAGTGCTTCACACCCAGTATATCAAGAGTCTTAGAAATTAAATTAATTTAGACTTCTAGTAAGGGTGTGTCTTTGTTTCAGTTTAATTCAGACCACATTACTGCATAAACTGGGGTGGGGAACAGAATACTGGATATACTGTGGTTTATCTTAGGGAAAGATAAAGTCTGTAAACTATTACGATTCTAAAACCAAAGCACTAAGTACTAAATAAAGCCCACTAGCTTTTGAAATTGTGAGTGATATTTCCTTTCTATAGGTAAGAAATTTTAATTTTTTTCCTGAAAAGTGCCAAGTAATCCAAGATCCAATAACACTTAAATTAATTCATTACTATCTGTACTCCAGCAACTAGGAGTGAATGTTGACTGCTTTCTGGCTTTAGTTTCCAACTATGGCTAATTTGAGATGGTATAGGTGCAACAATAAACAATCAAGAACATATTATGAAGCAGCCATACATGATAAAGAAAACACTGAATCAAAGGGGGTTTGTGCTTTGAATACTTCTGTTTGTGTTAATAATAATAGCAATAATAACAACAACTAGCAAATAAAAATAAAGTCTTAACTAAGGCTTTTATGAACGGAAAAATGATGTACCTTGAATTTGTGACAACAGAAAAATACCTTTGTTTTCTTAACAAATACTGGGTTTAATATATATTTTTGTATATTAAAAGGAAGGAAACAACCCAGTATCATGAAGCTGAGGGTAAAGTGCATCCATGTTTGGTACAACTGCCGAAGCTAGAGTTTAATGTAGCTTTATATATAATCTTTCCAATATTTCTCTTCGAAAAAACACTGGTTAATATTTTGAGGTAACATTGGATGATCTTGATCCCTGTCATCAGGTTAGTGGAAGACTAAGGCAAAACGATCCAATATCGTATTATCAGTCAGGGTTGGAAGGGACCACAAGGATCATCTAGTTCCAAGCCCCCTGCCATGGGCAGGGACACCCTATACTAGATCAGGCCAGACAGAGCCTCATCCAGCCTGGGCTTAAACACTTCCAGAGATGGGGCCTCAACCACCTCCCTGGATAACCCATTCCAGGGCTTCACCACTCTCATGGGGAAGAAATTCTTCCTCATGTCCAGCCTGAATCTCCCCACCTCCAGCTTCATTCCATTCCCCCTAGTCCTATCACTACCTGATAGCCTGAGAAGTCCCTCCCCAGCCTTCTTGTAGGCCCCCTTCAGATACTGGAAGGCCACAATGAGGTCACCTCAGAGCCTTCTCTTCTCCAGACTGAACAGCCCCAACTCTTTCAGTCTGTCCTCAGAGGAGAGGTGCTCCAGCCCTCTGATCATCCTCGTGGCCTTTCTCTGGACACCTTCCAGCACCTCCATATCCCTCCTGTAATAGGGGCTCCACAACTGGATGTAGTACTCCAAGTGCGGTCTCACCAGAGTTGAGTGGAGGGGAGAATCACCTCCCTTGACCTGCTGGTCACACTTCTCCTGATGCAGCCCAGGATCTGATTGGCTTTCCGGGCTGCAAGTGCACACTGAGAGCTCATGTTGAGCTTCTCATCTGTTGCGAAGAGGTTATTAAGTTTATTAATATGAAATATGAATTATGAAAATATGAATTTTTATCAAGTATCAAATTATTAATAACCAATGAATCAACAAGTTATATACATGTTCTAGTGCACGTTCGTGAAATACATTCCATAAATGGCTTAGTATTATGATTAGAACTTAATTAAACTATCTACAGACCATCTCTGTGTTTTATATAACCAGGGGTGCAGTTCCGCCGCTTGGCCACTAGATGGCGACTCGGCGGAACGCGGGCGGCTTCTGGCTAATATACAGCGATACTGCAATCTTTGTGTGCGTCAGCGATGACTCTGCCACACGCAGAGACTTTGAACTGAGTGCTAGTGGGTGGAAAGCACGTGGAAGATATTCTGTAGCTGTTGTTTGTAGCAAGGTGGGGGTCCGGCTGGCTACTGCCGCTGGACTGATTCCTGGTCGCGTTTGGCCCGTGGGGTCGGCCCTGGGAGTCGGCTCGCACAGCAGGGCGAGGCGACGATTGCCGATAGGCGGGCTCAGAGGTTCCGGTAGGACAATAGCTATGGGGTCGGCCCCGTGGCAAACGGCCTTAGAGAGAGAATGTGGCTTCTCCGTTCCTGGGCTTAAAGGAACAGCGCGGCGCTTGAGATAGTCCCTTCTCCCCGACAACTGGGCAGATCTTACCCTCGGGGCTGGTCCAGTCCTCCGATAGCACGATGGGCTCCCCTGGAGATATGACCGGCTATAGCGACGCTGGCTTCTCGGGCTCAGCGAAGGTCCTCCTCTGGGCTGATCCTCACGATCAAAGTGCTTCTCACGATGCAGAGGCTTCAGTATGCGTGCATGTATGATAGAAGCTAACAACAAGCTCAATGGCAGAGGCGGTGGCTTGATAGCTGCTCTCCCGAGCAAGTACAGAGGCAAAGTGAAGAGGAGGCAACTTGTTTACCAACAGGGGTAATATTTATAGATTCCTCGAGGCTGGGTTTGACCAATGGGCACTCTGATAGACAACTGGCTTCAGCCTATAGAAAGCGTGAAGCTGGAATTATGCCCATACTTGGTAATGGTCTTCCTCCTAAAGGAGGGGAGACTTATCCACATGCTGGGGGCCAGATCTAGTATCTGGGCAGAATGTGCCTTCACCACATCGTCCACCAGCACCCCCAAGTCTCTCTTCTCAGGGCTGCTCTCCAGCCAGTCACTGCCCAGCCTGTATTTGTGCCTGGGATTGCCTCAACCCAGATGCAGGACCCTGCCCTTGGTCTTGTTGAAGCTCATGAGGTTGGCTTGTGCCCACCTCTCCAGCCTGTCAAGGTCCCTCTGGATGACATCTCTTCCTCCCAGCATGTCTGCTGCACCACACAGCTTGGTGTCATCAGCAAACTTGCTGAGGGTACACTCAATGCCACTGTCCATGTCACCCACAAAGATTTTGAACAAGCCTGGTCCCAGGACTGATCTCTGAGGGGCTCCACAATATCTGAAGCTGTTTCAATTCTAAAACACTATCCTCTTGCAACCTAATGGCATGTTCTTGTGGGAAAATATTAACACAGAAATATAATAGTCATTTGGTCCAGGAAAAGATCAGAGGGAAGGCTAACAAAACTGACATGCTGGTTAGAGTCTGTTACAGACCATCCAACCAGGATGAGGACGTAGATGAAGTATTCTACAAGCAGCTGGAGGTAGTCTAAAATCTACAGCCCTTGTTCTTCTGGGTGATTTTAACCTGCCAGATACCCACGGGGAACTTAACACAGCAGAAAGGAGGCAATCCAGAAGGTTCCTAGAGTGTATGGTGGACAGCTTCTTGACAGAGCTATTATGTGAGCCTGCCTGGGGTGAGGCTCTACTAGACCTGCTTTTCTCAAATAGAGAAGGGCAGGTGGGAGATGTAATGGTAGGAGGCTGTCTAGGAAGCTGTGATCATGAGATAGTGGAGTTTTCAATATGCAGAGAAACAAGGAGCAGGAACAATGAAACCCGTACTTTGGACTTCAGGAGGGCAGCTTATTTAAGCAACTAATCTGAAGAGTACCTTGGGAAGCAGCACTTAAGAACAAAGGGGTCCAGGATGATTTGACCTACTTCAAACAGGAATTCTTGAAGGCGCAGGAATAGGCTGTCCCAATGTGCTGAAAGATAAGCCAGCAGAGAAGGTGACCAGCCTGGATGAGCAAGCAGCTCCTGAAGGAATTAAGGGAAAAAAGAGGGCACACTGCTTTTGGAAAGGAGGGACGTAACTCAGGATACATTTAAAAATGTATTTAGGTTATGTAGGAGAAAAAATTAGGCAGGCAAAAGCCCAGTTAGAACTTAAGCTGGCCACTTCTGTGGAAGAAAATAAAAAGCATTTAAAAAATATATTAATGGTAAAGAGGGGCAAGAAGAACCACCACTCTTTATTGGACTTGCAGGGGAATATTGTAAGTAAAGAAAACTGGCCAATGTGGTTCCCATCCACAGGAAGGGACGGATGGAGGAACCCGGAAACTGCAGGCCAGTCAGCCTGACCTCAGTGCCAGGGAAAGTGATGGAACAGATTACCCTGGAGGCAATAACTGCACACCTGCAGGATGGCCAAGGGCTCAGGTCCAGCCAACATGGATTTAGGAAGGGCAGGTCCTGCCTCTCCAACCTGATCTCCTTCTATGATCAGGTGACCCGTCTGGTGGACGTGGGGAGGCTTGTGGATATAGTCTACCTGGACTTCAGCAAGGCCTTTGACACCGTCCCCCACAGTAAACTGCTGGCTAAGTTGTCAGCTCGTGGTTTGGACAGCAACATTCTGCGCTGGGTTAGGAAGTGGCTGGAGGGCCGAGCCCAGAGAGTGGTGGTCAATGGTGCCACATCCAGCTGGCGGCCAGTCACCAGTGGCATCCCCCAGGGATCAGTGCTGGGCCCCATCCTCTTTAACATCTTCATTGATGATATGGATGAGGGGTTGAGTCAGTCATCAGCAAGTTTGCAGATGACACCAAGTTGGGAGAAGATGTTGGTCAGTTAGAGGGTAGAAAGGCTCTGCAGAGGGACCTCGACCGACTGGACAGATGGGCACAGTCTAATGGGATGGCATTTAACAAGTCCAAGTGCCGGGTGCTGCACTTTGGCCACGGCAACCCCATGCAGAGCTACAGGCTGGGGTCAGAGTGGCTGGAGAGCTGCCAAACAGAGAGGGACCTGGGGGTGCTGATTGACACCCGCCTAAACATGAGCCAGCAGTGTGGCCAGGTGGCCAAGAGCGCCAATGGCATCCTGGCCTGTATTAGGAATAGTGTGGCCAGCAGGAGCAGGGAGGTCATTGTGCCCCTGTACTCTGCATCGGTTAGGCCACATCTTGAGTACTGTGTCCAGTTCTGGGCCCCTCAGTTTAAGAAGGACATCGAGACACTTGAACGCGTCCAGAGAAGGGCAACAAGGCTGGGGAGAGGCCTTGAGCACAAGCCCTATGAGGAGAGGCTGAGGGAGCTGGGATTGTTTAGCCTGGAGAAGAGAAGGATCAGGGGTGACCTCATTGCCCTCTACAACTACCTGAAAGGTGGTTGTAGCCAGGAAGGGGTTGGTCTCTTCTCTCAGGCAACCAGCACCAGAACAAGGGGACACAGTCTCAAGTTGTGCCAAGGGAGGTTTAGACTCGAGGTGAGGAAAAAGTTCTTCACTGAGCGAGTCATTCGTCATTGGAATGGGCTGCCCAGGGAGGTGGTGGAGTTGCCGTCCCTGGAGGTATTCAAGGGGAGATTGGACATGGCACTTGGTGCCATGGTCTAGTTGTGAGGTCTGTTGGGACAGGTTGGACTTGATGATCCTTGGGGTCTCTTCCAACCTTGGTTATACTGTGATACTGTAAAGATGAGGAAGAGACAGAGGTAATAAATACTTTCTTTGCCTCCATTTTCAACAGTAAGATGGGAGGACTTCAAGATAACTGACCTCCTGAACTGGTAGATAGATCAGGCCCAGCCAACATGGCTTTAGGAAGGGCAGGTCCTGCCTCACCAACCTGATCTCCTTCTACGATCAGGGTGACCCGCCTGGTGGATGTGGGGAAGGCTGTGGATGTAGTCTACCTGGAATTCAGCAAGGCCTTTTTAAACTGTCCCCCACAGCAAACTCCTGGCCAAGCTGTCAGCTCGTGGCTTGGATGGGAGCACCCTGTGCTGGGTTAAGAACTGGCTGGAGGGCAAAGCCCAGAGAGTGGTGATGAATGGTTCCACCTTCAGCTGGCAGCCAGTCACCAGTGATGTTCCCCAGGGATCAGTGCTGGGCCCCATCCTGTTCAATATCTTTATGGATGGTCTAGATGAGGATATTGAGTCCATCATGAGTAAGTTTGCAGATGACATCAAGCTGGGGGCAGGTGTTGATCAATTAGCTGGTAGGAGAGCTCTGCATAGGTACCTTGCCAGGCTAGACAGATGGGCAGAGTCCAACAGCATGAGACCTAACACTTCTAAGTGCTGGATTCTACACACTGGCCAAAATAACCCCATGCAGTGCTACAGGCTGGCATCAGAGTGCCTGGAGAGTGGCCAGGCAGAAAGGGACCTGGGGGTACTGGTTGATAGTAGGCTGACCATGAGCCAGCAGTGTGCCCAGGTGGCCAAGAAAGACAATGACATCCTGGCCTGTATCAGGAACAGGGAGCAGGAGGCCATTCTGCCAGCAGGAGCAGGGAGGTCGTTCTGCCCTTGTACTCAGCACTGGTTAGGCCACACCTTGAGTCCTGTGTCCAGTTCTGGGCCCCTCAGTTTTGGAAAGATGTTGACTTGCTAGAATGAGTCCAGAAAATGGCAACAAAGCTAGTGAGAGGGTTGCAGCACAAGCCCTATAAGGAAAGGCTGAGGGAGCTGGGGTTGCTTAGCCTGGTGAAGAGGAGGCTCAGGGGAGACCTTATTGTTTTCTACAACTACCTGAAGGGAGGCCATAACCAGGTGGGGGTTGCTCTCTGCACTTTGCCAACTACCCCATGCAGCTATATAAGCTGGGGACAGTGTGGCTGGAGAGTAGCCAGGCAGAAAGGGACCTGGGGTTACTGATTGACAGCTGGCTGAACATGAGCCAGCAGTGTGCACAGGTGGCCAAGATGACCAATGGCATCCTGGCCTGTATCAGAAATAGTGTGGCCAGCAGGAACAGAGAAGTCATTCATTCTCTGTACTCAGAACTGGTTAGGCCACACCTTGAGTCCTTTGTCCAGTTCTGGGTCCCTCAGTTTAAGAAGGACATTGAGACTCTTGAAATGTGTCCAGAGAAGAACAATGAGGCTGGGGAGAGGCCTCGAGCACAAGCCCTATGAGGAGAGGCTGTGGAAGCTGGGGTTTTTATCCTGGATAAGAGGAGGCTCAGGGGAGACCTCATTGCTCTCTACAATTACCTGAATGGAGATTGTAGCCGGGTGGGGTTGGTCTCTTCTCTCTAGCAACCAGCACCAGAACAAGAGGACACAGTCTCAAGCTGCACCAGGAAAGTTTAGGCTCAGGGCGAGGAGAAAGTTCTTCACAGAAAGAGTTTGGCCAGTGGACTGGGCTGCCTGGGGATGTGGTAGAGTCACCATCCCTGGAGGTATTCAAAAAGGATTGGATGTAGCACTTGGAGCCATGGTTTAGTTGTCATGAGGTGTTAGGTTTTAGGTTGGACTTGATGATCTCTGAGGTCATTTTCCAACCTGGTTGATTCTGTGATTTTGTGAAAAAAAGAATAAAATTCAGTCACCAATCTTCTTTCCCCTTTAAATCTCTAATAAAAGTTCATTAAAATCTCCCTGGATCATTTTTTTCTAGAATTGATGGGAGAAGTTATCCAGAAATGATTTAATGTGCAACAGGCAATAGGTACTGCTCACTGGTGACAGCTAATGATGTATTCTGCACTAGAGAAATCTAAAGAGTTCTCTAACATTTAGAAATAGGACCTTAAATGTCAGGAAATTTTATTAACAAAGTTTTGACATTTTTTAAGGTTTGCACCCTGGCCTTGATTTCTCCTGTAACTTCATTATGAAATCAACTGTTCTAAATTACTTGAAATTTTTATTTATAAAATGGAGAAGTAGTTTAAGATCATTGTCCTGTATATGGAACACCACCTTAAAGCATCACCTCACAATATATACTTCAGTATATCAAGCACTATTGGATCAGGATGATATTTTTTGGTACAAAGACAAGGAAGAAACTCAAACAGGTTGTTTCTAGCCAATGTAGTCCCCCCAGTATCCTAGAGTTTGTTTGAAACAGAGAAGCCTTTGAACAAGAAGACAACAATGATAGCTATGAAAGTTAAACCAAAGAAACGGCATCAGATTAAAAGCAATTTTGCAAATGGACAAGTTCCTTGAAAAGATTTGATGGAGAAAACTGAAGTGTTGTGGGTTAAGGAATAGCTGTCTGACCATAGAGAGGTCCACCCAGGGGACTGGAGAACCTGTCCATCCCAAGGAGAATGGCACTGGAAATTTGTTATTCCATCTCATAATATTGCGTCTTTATATCTCTTATATAAATTGGCTGCATAGTCAGTTTCGGCCCCCTTATCCTCTCCCTGTTCCCTCCCTGATACAGACTACTATCTCAGGTGATGCACGGAAGTGGGGCCTAGTGAGGGCAACCTGATTTTCATACTGAATCATTTGGGGCTGGGGAGGGAGGTATGGGGGTGGGTGGTATTTGAGGCCTGAGATTTTGGCCTATTTGGGGGAAGGTTTTGGGAAGGTTCTGGCCTAGTAAGATCTTGGTAAAGCCCAGATTACAGAGAACTGGGCCAAGGCTAAATATGAATTGGTGTATTTTGTATGCTTTTGTACTGTTGTATTTAGTTGTGAATAGTACTTTGATTTAAATTCATATTCTCTCCAATCCTGTGTGGAACATTTTCTTTATTCTTTTGCAAAGGGGGTAATGAACATCAATCCTTGAACCCAAGACATGAAGTCTGGGATTGACTGAAAAACAGGACTTTTGGTGAAACAAAGAATAGTGGTTATAGTTTACCACCTTATGAGTAAGGTGATACTCTTATATTTCTTTCTTAGTCCCTTTCCAGGACTACACATAATTCTTAATTTATTGTGGTGATTTTCTTTATAAGCATAAAGAAATATTAACCAAGATAAAGTTTGACTTGTTTTCTGTTTTTTTACTGTGAATTCAGAGAACCATGCAAACTGATAATGGGAGAAAAAGTTATTTGGACCATGTCATCTGCCTCACACACTGTAAAAAATATCTCTCTCTCACTTCCGATGTCTAACTATTCACTCAAAATTCAAGGAAAGAAAATGCACTCATTTAAAATCTGTCCCATGGTTTTACCAGCCTTCTGGTAGATAGTTAATAAATCATTTTCTAGAGAAAAATTAAGGCCAGTGAAATTTCCCACTATAAAAATAAAACACTATACCCATATTTCACTACTTCAGTCCTAACTTTCAAATGATTGCATCATAAGCCTAGATAATTTTTATCTTCCAATTAATTTAACATAAATTGTAAGCAGTTCTAGGAAGGATTTGACACAAACTACTAAATAATGGCTGAATAAAACATACATAAAACATGTGCAGAATGATACATAGATTTAGAATTCCAATGATTGTTTCATTAGTTGCTTATAAGTATCCAGAAAATATTTGCAATTTTGTTATAGTTTTGAGTACACACTGGCCAAACAGTTCCATGTAATTTCAATTGATTTTTAACAGTCTTAAATTATTCTCTACTTCTTGTTTGTTTTCATTAACAAGAAATATATTTTACAGTAGAACTCTCTTCTCACTCAATTTATTTGCTTAACTTTTTACTTTGCAATATGATTCATATTATCAAAATCAAGAAGTGTTTCTAGAGCCTTTAAGCATAATAATGCTGAAAAAATAAGGCACAGTTTAAATGCCTGCAAAGATTAATGTCTCAATAAGCCTTCAGATCAATAGTATTGATTTCAAGTTAAGACTTTATTTATCCCTGTTATTTCATTTAGTAAAGATCTACCAACAATCTAGCAGCAAGACTAGAGGGATAAAAACATCAAGTCATTCTTTTCTTTCTAGTATAAAGTCCTCTCCATTACACTGAAGAGGACCTGCCCATGAAGTCATGGATTTTTTCCTCAGAAAAGTCATATTTGTTTTAAACTACCACCTAGTAAAGTACTTTTTGTCTTCTAAATGCTATTGGTTTTATTAAGGTTATACTTTCATAATAGCAATTAATACAATAAAGTTGCTCAACTGAACAAAAGCGGTGTTCCAATTATGTGTGCAATAATCTCTTCCCACTGCACTATTAGAATCATAGCATGATTTGGGTTGGAAGGGACCTTTGATGATCATCTATACCAAGCCCCTTGCCATAGTGTGGTAGTTTGGGCTGGGTGCCCTCTGCTGCATGGTGTACTTCCTGTGTCCAGAAGTCCAGCCCAGTGGGTGGACACAGGAAACCAGGTACCTCCTACCACAATCCCCTGCACCGCTATAAAATCCAGCGCAGGGTCTGGCACCGCCTCTTTCTTCCCTTGCCAGCGCCCGGTAACTGGGGGAGACATCTCCCGGCCTTGGGCCTGGCTAGGGGATGGGCGGTCTCCAGGCCTGGCCAGCCAAGACTAGCCTAGCAGGGGGCGGGGAAGAACAAGCCCTGGGGGTCTTGGGCCCACCCTCAGGTGGGGATGGGATGCTTCCGGGTCTGTTTTGGGGTTTCCTCTGTCACTGTTTCTGGTTCTTTGTGCACATTCACCCTTTTTCTATTTAAACTTTTCCAACACTTTTGCAATCCGTTTGTCAGAGTTGTTATTTCTGGCTGTGGTGGGAAGGGGGCTGCCTCAACCCCTACACATAGACAGGGACATCTTTAACTTGACTAGGCTGCTCAAAGTCCTATCCACTGTGATACTTAACACATTCAGTGGTAAAAAGTCCACAGCAACTCTGGACAATCTGTTGCAGTGTCTTACCAGGCTCATTAAAAAAACCCAAGTCTTATATCTAATTGAACCCTTTTTTTTTTTTCTGTTTTAGCTAAAATTCATTATTTCTTGTTCTATCACTATGTGCCTTGGGAAAAAAAAAAAAAGAAGCTTTGTTGTTCCCTTCTCCAAGCTGAATAATTTCACCTTGCTCAACCTTTCTTCATGGAAGAGGTATTCCAGCTCTCTCATGATTTATGCGTCCCTTCTCTGGACTTGTTCTGCAAGGTCCATATCTTGTGTTGGAGATCCCAGAACTGGACGCAGTATTGCGGTAAAGGCACTGTCATGCGTCACTTTACCTGGAAACCAGAAAAGAGGCTTTTGCATAAGCTGCACTAAAACTACAGCTTAGCATTGTACTCCAGCACTCCGCTGGTAGAAAGAAGTTGCCTAAGTGCACCCTGAAGGGATGGAGCCCAATGTGTAAAGCTTCACCAGCGAGGGAGAACTTGCCCAAATCCTTTTGGCAGTTCTAAGTGTCTGTTGCACAAAGCTGCAGACCTCCAAGCCAAAACCATCTTCCAAGTGTCACTCATAAATCAAGAACCACACTCAGCCACATTCTGTGGCTGTTGCTAAGCTGTGGGAGAAGGAGCTGCTGCCTGCCACTCCACACCCAAAATCTAAGTGCCAGGGTGATTCAGAGGCCCGTCCATCCCAGATGCTCGCTCATTTCTGACCTGAGCAAAGCCACTCTGTGCCAGGCTCACACACACATACACACACACTCTACAACCCCTCCAGTGGAGACAGAGGACTGCTCTCCTCCACAGCATCCTGCAGACTCCACAGGACTGCCTGTGCCAAGCGAAGAGCCTGAAAGCCTGGTCCAGGTGAACCTGCCCATCAGCAGAAGCCCACAACACAACCCCCACAGCAGCAGGAGAAAGCTGCCTACAACTTGTCCAGAAGGGACCACTACCAGAGTCATCCTCAACGTCATCCTCAGCAGCGACCAGCTTAGCAATGAGTCTTTCAGCAAGTGAAATTATATCTTTTCAGTGTTCCCATGTTTAACACCAGTTTTGGTTCTGTTTAAAATTTCCGTGCTTTAGCTCATGTAGTATTGTAACATGTGGGTTATAATGTAGCATCCCAGTATGCCCAGAGTCATAATCTGTGAGTAAAAATTGGTTTAAGTATTTTTGAAAGGTTCTTTTAAAATGGTATGTGCCTGATATATAGCTCCACAATTGTATTCAGCTTATGTAGAGTGTGTGTGTATGTGTGTGTGAGCCTGGCACAGAGTGGCTTTGCTCAGGTCAGAAATGAGCGAGCATCTGGGATGGACGGGCCTCTGAATCACCCTGGCACTTAGATTTTGGGTGTGGAGTGGCAGGCAGCAGCTCCTTCTCCCACAGCTTAGCAACAGCCACAGAATGTGGCTGAGTGTGGTTCTTGATTTATGAGTGACACTTGGAAGATGGTTTTGGCTTGGAGGTCTGCAGCTTTGTGCAACAGACACTTAGAACTGCCAAAAAGGATTTGGGCAAGTTCTCCCTCGCTGGTGAAGCTTTACACATTGGGCTCCATCCCTTCAGGGTGCACTTAGGCAACTTCTTTCTACCAGCGGAGTGCTGGAGTACAATGCTAAGCTGTAGTTTTAGTGCAGCTTATGCAAAAGCCTCTTTTCTGGTTTCCAGGTAAAGTGACGCATGACAGTGCCTTTACCGCAATACTGCGTCCAGTTCTGGGATCTCCAACACAAGATATGGACCTTGCAGAACAAGTCCAGAGAAGGGACGATAAATCATGAGAGAGCTGGAATACCTCTTCCATGAAGAAAGGTTGAGCAAGGTGAAATTATTCAGCTTGGAGAAGGGAACAACAAAGCTTCTTTTTTTTTTTTCCCAAGGCACATAGTGATAGAACAAGAAATAATGAATTTTAGCTAAAACAGAAAAAAAAGGGTTCAATTAGATATAAGACTTGGGTTTTTTTAATGAGCCTGGTAAGACACTGCAACAGATTGTCCAGAGTTGCTGTGGACTTTTTACCACTGAATGTGTTAAGTATCACAGTGGATAGGACTTTGAGCAGCCTAGTCAAGTTAAAGATGTCCCTGTCTATGTGTAGGGGTTGAGGCAGCCCCTTCCCACCACAGCCAGAAATAACAACTCTGACAAACGGATTGCAAAAGTGTTGGAAAAGTTTAAATAGAAAAGGGTGAATGTGCACAAAGAACCAGAAACAGTGACAGAGGAAACCCCAAAACAGACCCGGAAGCATCCCATCCCCACCTGAGGGTGGGCCCAAGACCCCAGGGCTTGTTTCTTCCCCGCCCCCTGCTAGGCTAGTCTTGGCTGGCCAGGCCTGAGATCGCCCATCCCCTAGCCAGGCCAAGGCCGGGAGATGTCTCCCCCAGTTACCGGGCGCTGGCAAGGAAGAAAGAGGCGGTGCCAGACCCTGCGCTGGATTTTATAGCGGTGCAGGGGATTGTGGTAGGAGGTACCTGGTTTCCTGTGTCCACCCACTGGGCTGGACTTCTGGACACAGGGAGTACACCATGCAGCAGAGGGCACCCAGCCCAAACTACCACACTATGGCAAGGGGCTTGGTATAGATGATCATCAAAGGTCCCTTCCAACCCAAATCATGCTATGATTCTAATAGTGCAGTGGGAAGAGATTATTGCACACATAATTGGAACACCGCTTTTGTTCAGTTGAGCAACTTTATTGTATTAATTGCTATTATGAAAGTATAACCTTAATAAAACCAATAGCATTTAGAAGACAAAAAAGTACTTTACTAGGTGGTAGTTTAAAACAAATATGACTTTTCTGAGGAAAAAATCCATGACTTCATGGGCAGGTCCTCTTCAGTGTAATGGAGAGGACTTTATACTAGAAAGAAAAAGAATGACTTGATGTTTTTATCCCTCTAGTCTTGCTGCTAGATTGTTGGTAGATCTTTACTAAATGAAATAACAGGGATAAATAAAGTCTTAACTTGAAATCAATACTATTGATCTGAAGGCTTATTGAGACATTAATCTTTGCAGGCATTTAAACTGTGCCTTATTTTTTCAGCATTATTATGCTTAAAGGCTCTAGAAACACTTCTTGATTTTGATAATATGAATCATATTGCAAAGTAAAAAGTTAAGCAAATAAATTGAGTGAGAAGAGAGTTCTACTGTAAAATATATTTCTTGTTAATGAAAACAAACAAGAAGTAGAGAATAATTTAAGACTGTTAAAAATCAATTGAAATTACATGGAACTGTTTGGCCAGTGTGTACTCAAAACTATAACAAAATTGCAAATATTTTCTGGATACTTATAAGCAACTAATGAAACAATCATTGGAATTCTAAATCTATGTATCATTCTGCACATGTTTTATGTATGTTTTATTCAGCCATTATTTAGTAGTTTGTGTCAAATCCTTCCTAGAACTGCTTACAATTTATGTTAAATTAATTGGAAGATAAAAATTATCTAGGCTTATGATGCAATCATTTGAAAGTTAGGACTGAAGTAGTGAAATATGGGTATAGTGTTTTATTTTTATAGTGGGAAATTTCACTGGCCTTAATTTTTCTCTAGAAAATGATTTATTAACTATCTACCAGAAGGCTGGTAAAACCATGGGACAGATTTTAAATGAGTGCATTTTCTTTCCTTGAATTTTGAGTGAATAGTTAGACATCGAAGTGAGAGAGATATTTTTTACAGTGTGTGAGGCAGATGACATGGTCCAAATAACTTTTTCTCCCATTATCAGTTTGCATGGTTCTCTGAATTCACAGTAAAAAAACAGAAAACAAGTCAAACTTTATCTTGGTTAATATTTCTTTATGCTTATAAAGAAAATCACCACAATAAATTAAGAATTATGTGTAGTCCTGGAAAGGGACTAAGAAAGAAATATAAGAGTATCACCTTACTCATAAGGTGGTAAACTATAACCACTATTCTTTGTTTCACCAAAAGTCCTGTTTTTCAGTCAATCCCAGACTTCATGTCTTGGGTTCAAGGATTGATGTTCATTACCCCCTTTGCAAAAGAATAAAGAAAATGTTCCACAGGATTGGAGAGAATATGAATTTAAATCAAAGTACTATTCACAACTAAATACAACAGTACAAAAGCATACAAAATACACCAATTCATATTTAGCCTTGGCCCAGTTCTCTGTAATCTGGGCTTTACCAAGATCTTACTAGGCCAGAACCTTCCCAAAACCTTCCCCCAAATAGGCCAAAATCTCAGGCCTCAAATACCACCCACCCCCATACCTCCCTCCCCAGCCCCAAATGATTCAGTATGAAAATCAGGTTGCCCTCACTAGGCCCCACTTCCGTGCATCACCTGAGATAGTAGTCTGTATCAGGGAGGGAACAGGGAGAGGATAAGGGCGAAACTGACTATGCAGCCAATTTATATAAGAGATATAAAGACGCAATATTATGAGATGGAATAACAAATTTCCAGTGCCATTCTCCTTGGGATGGACAGGTTCTCCAGTCCCCTGGGTGGACCTCTCTATGGTCAGACAGCTATTCCTTAACCCACAACACTTCAGTTTTCTCCATCAAATCTTTTCAAGGAACTTGTCCATTTGCAAAATTGCTTTTAATCTGATGCCGTTTCTTTGGTTTAACTTTCATAGCTATCATTGTTGTCTTCTTGTTCAAAGGCTTCTCTGTTTCAAACAAACTCTAGGATACTGGGGGGACTACATTGGCTAGAAACAACCTGTTTGGAGTTTCTTCCTTGTCTTTGTACCAAAAAATATCATCCTGATCCAATAGTGCTTGATATACTGAAGTATATATTGTGAGGTGATGCTTTAAGGTGGTGTTCCATATACAGGACAATGATCTTAAACTACTTCTCCATTTTATAAATAAAAATTTCAAGTAATTTAGAACAGTTGATTTCATAATGAAGTTACAGGAGAAATCAAGGCCAGGGTGCAAAACCTTAAAAAATGTCAAAACTTTGTTAATAAAATTTCCTGACATTTAAGGTCCTATTTCTAAATGTTAGAGAACTCTTTAGATTTCTCTAGTGCAGAATACATCATTAGCTGTCACCAGTGAGCAGTACCTATTGCCTGTTGCACATTAAATCATTTCTGGATAACTTCTCCCATCAATTCTAGAAAAAATGATCCAGGGAGATTTTAATGAACTTTATTAGAGATTTAAAGGGGAAAGAAGATTGGTGACTGAATTTTATTCTTTTTTTTCACAAAATCACAGAATCAACCAGGTTGGAAAATGACCTCAGAGATCATCAAGTCCAACCTAAAACCTAACACCTCATGACAACTAAACCATGGCTCCAAGTGCTACATCCAATCCTTTTTGAATACCTCCAGGGATGGTGACTCTACCACATCCCCAGGCAGCCCAGTCCACTGGCCAAACTCTTTCTGTGAAGAACTTTCTCCTCGCCCTGAGCCTAAACTTTCCTGGTGCAGCTTGAGACTGTGTCCTCTTGTTCTGGTGCTGGTTGCTAGAGAGAAGAGACCAACCCCCACCCGGCTACAATCTCCATTCAGGTAATTGTAGAGAGCAATGAGGTCTCCCTGAGCCTCCTCTTATCCAGGATAAAAAACCCCAGCTTCCACAGCCTCTCCTCATAGGGCTTGTGCTCGAGGCCTCTCCCCAGCCTCATTGTTCTTCTCTGGACACATTTCAAGAGTCTCAATGTCCTTCTTAAACTGAGGGACCCAGAACTGGACAAAGGACTCAAGGTGTGGCCTAACCAGTTCTGAGTACAGAGAATGAATGACTTCTCTGTTCCTGCTGGCCACACTATTTCTGATACAGGCCAGGATGCCATTGGTCATCTTGGCCACCTGTGCACACTGCTGGCTCATGTTCAGCCAGCTGTCAATCAGTAACCCCAGGTCCCTTTCTGCCTGGCTACTCTCCAGCCACACTGTCCCCAGCTTATATAGCTGCATGGGGTAGTTGGCAAAGTGCAGAGAGCAACCCCCACCTGGTTATGGCCTCCTTCAGGTAGTTGTAGAAAACAATAAGGTCTCCCCTGAGCCTCCTCTTCACCAGGCTAAGCAACCCCAGCTCCCTCAGCCTTTCCTTATAGGGCTTGTGCTGCAACCCTCTCACTAGCTTTGTTGCCATTTTCTGGACTCATTCTAGCAAGTCAACATCTTTCCAAAACTGAGGGGCCCAGAACTGGACACAGGACTCAAGGTGTGGCCTAACCAGTGCTGAGTACAAGGGCAGAACGACCTCCCTGCTCCTGCTGGCAGAATGGCCTCCTGCTCCCTGTTCCTGATACAGGCCAGGATGTCATTGTCTTTCTTGGCCACCTGGGCACACTGCTGGCTCATGGTCAGCCTACTATCAACCAGTACCCCCAGGTCCCTTTCTGCCTGGCCACTCTCCAGGCACTCTGATGCCAGCCTGTAGCACTGCATGGGGTTATTTTGGCCAGTGTGTAGAATCCAGCACTTAGAAGTGTTAGGTCTCATGCTGTTGGACTCTGCCCATCTGTCTAGCCTGGCAAGGTACCTATGCAGAGCTCTCCTACCAGCTAATTGATCAACACCTGCCCCCAGCTTGATGTCATCTGCAAACTTACTCATGATGGACTCAATATCCTCATCTAGACCATCCATAAAGATATTGAACAGGATGGGGCCCAGCACTGATCCCTGGGGAACATCACTGGTGACTGGCTGCCAGCTGAAGGTGGAACCATTCATCACCACTCTCTGGGCTTTGCCCTCCAGCCAGTTCTTAACCCAGCACAGGGTGCTCCCATCCAAGCCACGAGCTGACAGCTTGGCCAGGAGTTTGCTGTGGGGGACAGTTTAAAAGGCCTTGCTGAATTCCAGGTAGACTACATCCACAGCCTTCCCCACATCCACCAGGCGGGTCACCCTGATCGTAGAAGGAGATCAGGTTGGTGAGGCAGGACCTGCCCTTCCTAAAGCCATGTTGGCTGGGCCTGATCTATCTACCAGTTCAGGAGGTCAGTTATCTTGAAGTCCTCCCATCTTACTGTTGAAAATGGAGGCAAAGAAAGTATTTATTACCTCTGTCTCTTCCTCATCTTTACAGTATCACAGTATAACCAAGGTTGGAAGAGACCCCAAGGATCATCAAGTCCAACCTGTCCCAACAGACCTCACAACTAGACCATGGCACCAAGTGCCATGTCCAATCTCCCCTTGAATACCTCCAGGGACGGCAACTCCACCACCTCCCTGGGCAGCCCATTCCAATGACGAATGACTCGCTCAGTGAAGAACTTTTTCCTCACCTCGAGTCTAAACCTCCCTTGGCACAACTTGAGACTGTGTCCCCTTGTTCTGGTGCTGGTTGCCTGAGAGAAGAGACCAACCCCTTCCTGGCTACAACCACCTTTCAGGTAGTTGTAGAGGGCAATGAGGTCACCCCTGATCCTTCTCTTCTCCAGGCTAAACAATCCCAGCTCCCTCAGCCTCTCCTCATAGGGCTTGTGCTCAAGGCCTCTCCCCAGCCTTGTTGCCCTTCTCTGGACGCGTTCAAGTGTCTCGATGTCCTTCTTAAACTGAGGGGCCCAGAACTGGACACAGTACTCAAGATGTGGCCTAACCGATGCAGAGTACAGGGGCACAATGACCTCCCTGCTCCTGCTGGCCACACTATTCCTAATACAGGCCAGGATGCCATTGGCGCTCTTGGCCACCTGGCCACACTGCTGGCTCATGTTTAGGCGGGTGTCAATCAGCACCCCCAGGTCCCTCTCTGTTTGGCAGCTCTCCAGCCACTCTGACCCCAGCCTGTAGCTCTGCATGGGGTTGCCGTGGCCAAAGTGCAGCACCCGGCACTTGGACTTGTTAAATGCCATCCCATTAGACTGTGCCCATCTGTCCAGTCGGTCGAGGTCCCTCTGCAGAGCCTTTCTACCCTCTAACTGACCAACATCTTCTCCCAACTTGGTGTCATCTGCAAACTTGCTGATGACTGACTCAACCCCCTCATCCATATCATCAATGAAGATGTTAAAGAGGATGGGGCCCAGCACTGATCCCTGGGGGATGCCACTGGTGACTGGCCGCCAGCTGGATGTGGCACCATTGACCACCACTCTCTGGGCTCGGCCCTCCAGCCACTTCCTAACCCAGCGCAGAATGTTGCTGTCCAAACCACGAGCTGACAACTTAGCCAGCAGTTTACTGTGGGGGACGGTGTCAAAGGCCTTGCTGAAGTCCAGGTAGACTATATCCACAAGCCTCCCCACGTCCACCAGACGGGTCACCTGATCATAGAAGGAGATCAGGTTGGAGAGGCAGGACCTGCCCTTCCTAAATCCATGTTGGCTGGACCTGAGCCCTTGGCCATCCTGCAGGTGTGCAGTTATTGCCTCCAGGGTAATCTGTTCCATCACTTTCCCTGGCACTGAGGTCAGGCTGACTGGCCTGCAGTTTCCGGGTTCCTCCATCCGTCCCTTCCTGTGGATGGGAACCACATTGGCCAGTTTTCTTTACTTACAATATTCCCCTGCAAGTCCAATAAAGAGTGGTGGTTCTTCTTGCCCCTCTTTACCATTAATATATTTTTTAAATGCTTTTTATTTTCTTCCACAGAAGTGGCCAGCTTAAGTTCTAACTGGGCTTTTGCCTGCCTAATTTTTCTCCTACATAACCTAAATACATTTTTAAATGTATCCTGAGTTACGTCCCCTCCTTTCCAAAAGCAGTGTGCCCTCTTTTTTCCCTTAATTCCTTCAGGAGCTGCTTGCTCATCCAGGCTGGTCACCTTCTCTGCTGGCTTATCTTTCAGCACATTGGGACAGCCTATTCCTGCGCCTTCAAGAATTCCTGTTTGAAGTAGGTCAAATCATCCTGGACCCCTTTGTTCTTAAGTGCTGCTTCCCAAGGTACTCTTCAGATTAGTTGCTTAAATAAGCTGCCCTCCTGAAGTCCAAAGTACGGGTTTCATTGTTCCTGCTCCTTGTTTCTCTGCATATTGAAAACTCCACTATCTCATGATCACAGCTTCCTAGACAGCCTCCTACCATTACATCTCCCACCTGCCCTTCTCTATTTGAGAAAAGCAGGTCTAGTAGAGCCTCACCCCAGGCAGGCTCACATAATAGCTCTGTCAAGAAGCTGTCCACCATACACTCTAGGAACCTTCTGGATTGCCTCCTTTCTGCTGTGTTAAGTTCCCCGTGGGTATCTGGCAGGTTAAAATCACCCAGAAGAACAAGGGCTGTAGATTTTAGACTACCTCCAGCTGCTTGTAGAATACTTCATCTACGTCCTCATCCTGGTTGGATGGTCTGTAACAGACTCTAACCAGCATGTCAGTTTTGTTAGCCTTCCCTCTGATCTTTTCCTGGACCAAATGACTATTATATTTCTGTGTTAATATTTTCCCACAAGAACATGCCATTAGGTTGCAAGAGGATAGTGTTTTAGAATTGAAACAGCTTCAGATATTGTGGAGCCCCTCAGAGATCAGTCCTGGGACCAGGCTTGTTCAAAATCTTTGTGGGTGACATGGACAGTGGCATTGAGTGTACCCTCAGCAAGTTTGCTGATGACACCAAGCTGTGTGGTGCAGCAGACATGCTGGAGGGAAGAGATGTCATCCAGAGGGACCTTGACAGGCTGGAGAGGTGGGCACAAGCCAACCTCATGAGCTTCAACAAGACCAAGGGCAGGGTCCTGCATCTGGGTTGAGGCAATCCCAGGCACAAATACAGGCTGGGCAGTGACTGGCTGGAGAGCAGCCCTGAGAAGAGAGACTTGGGGGTGCTGGTGGACGATGTGGTGAAGGCACATTCTGCCCAGATACTAGATCTGGCCCCCAGCATGTGGATAAGTCTCCCCTCCTTTAGGAGGAAGACCATTACCAAGTATGGGCATAATTCCAGCTTCACGCTTTCTATAGGCTGAAGCCAGTTGTCTATCAGAGTGCCCATTGGTCAAACCCAGCCTCGAGGAATCTATAAATATTACCCCTGTTGGTAAACAAGTTGCCTCCTCTTCACTTTGCCTCTGTACTTGCTCGGGAGAGCAGCTATCAAGCCACCGCCTCTGCCATTGAGCTTGTTGTTAGCTTCTATCATACATGCACGCATACTGAAGCCTCTGCATCGTGAGAAGCACTTTGATCGTGAGGATCAGCCCAGAGGAGGACCTTCGCTGAGCCCGAGAAGCCAGCGTCGCTATAGCCGGTCATATCTCCAGGGGAGCCCATCGTGCTATCGGAGGACTGGACCAGCCCCGAGGGTAAGATCTGCCCAGTTGTCGGGGAGAAGGGACTATCTCAAGCGTCGCGCTGTTCCTTTAAGCCCAGGAACGGAGAAGCCACATTCTCTCTCTAAGGCCGTTTGCCACGGGGCCGACCCCATAGCTATTGTCCTACCGGGAACCTCTGAGCCCGCCTATCGGCAATCGTCGCCTCGCCCTGCTGTGCGAGCCGACTCCCAGGGCCGACCCCACGGGCCAAACGCGACCAGGAATCAGTCCAGCGGCAGTAGCCAGCCGGACCCCCACCTTGCTACAAACAACAGCTACAGAATATCTTCCACGTGCTTTCCACCCACTAGCACTCAGTTCAAAGTCTCTGCGTGTGGCAGAGTCATCGCTGACGCACACAAAGATTGCAGTATCGCTGTATATTAGCCAGAAGCCGCCCGCGTTCCGCCGAGTCGCCATCTAGTGGCCAAGCGGCGGAACTGCACCCCTGGTTATATAAAACACAGAGATGGTCTGTAGATAGTTTAATTAAGTTCTAATCATAATACTAAGCCATTTATGGAATGTATTTCACGAACGTGCACTAGAACATGTATATAACTTGTTGATTCATTGGTTATTAATAATTTGATACTTGATAAAAATTCATATTTTCATAATTCATATTTCATATTAATAAACTTAATAACCTCTTTCGCAACAGATGAGAAGCTCAACATGAGCTCTCAGTGTGCACTTGCAGCCCGGAAAGCCAATCAGATCCTGGGCTGCATCAGGAGAAGTGTGACCAGCAGGTCAAGGGAGGTGATTCTCCCCTCCACTCAACTCTGGTGAGACCGCACTTGGAGTACTACATCCAGTTGTGGAGCCCCTATTACAGGAGGGATATGGAGGTGCTGGAAGGTGTCCAGAGAAAGGCCACGAGGATGATCAGAGGGCTGGAGCACCTCTCCTCTGAGGACAGACTGAAAGAGTTGGGGCTGTTCAGTCTGGAGAAGAGAAGGCTCTGAGGTGACCTCATTGTGGCCTTCCAGTATCTGAAGGGGGCCTACAAGAAGGCTGGGGAGGGACTTCTCAGGCTATCAGGTAGTGATAGGACTAGGGGGAATGGAATGAAGCTGGAGGTGGGGAGATTCAGGCTGGACATGAGGAAGAATTTCTTCCCCATGAGAGTGGTGAAGCCCTGGAATGGGTTATCCAGGGAGGTGGTTGAGGCCCCATCTCTGGAAGTGTTTAAGCCCAGGCTGGATGAGGCTCTGTCTGGCCTGATCTAGTATAGGGTGTCCCTGCCCATGGCAGGGGGCTTGGAACTAGATGATCCTTGTGGTCCCTTCCAACCCTGACTGATAATACGATATTGGATCGTTTTGCCTTAGTCTTCCACTAACCTGATGACAGGGATCAAGATCATCCAATGTTACCTCAAAATATTAACCAGTGTTTTTTCGAAGAGAAATATTGGAAAGATTATATATAAAGCTACATTAAACTCTAGCTTCGGCAGTTGTACCAAACATGGATGCACTTTACCCTCAGCTTCATGATACTGGGTTGTTTCCTTCCTTTTAATATACAAAAATATATATTAAACCCAGTATTTGTTAAGAAAACAAAGGTATTTTTCTGTTGTCACAAATTCAAGGTACATCATTTTTCCGTTCATAAAAGCCTTAGTTAAGACTTTATTTTTATTTGCTAGTTGTTGTTATTATTGCTATTATTATTAACACAAACAGAAGTATTCAAAGCACAAACCCCTTTGATTCAGTGTTTTCTTTATCATGTATGGCTGCTTCATAATATGTTCTTGATTGTTTATTGTTGCACCTATACCATCTCAAATTAGCCATAGTTGGAAACTAAAGCCAGAAAGCAGTCAACATTCACTCCTAGTTGCTGGAGTACAGATAGTAATGAATTAATTTAAGTGTTATTGGATCTTGGATTACTTGGCACTTTTCAGGAAAAAAATTAAAATTTCTTACCTATAGAAAGGAAATATCACTCACAATTTCAAAAGCTAGTGGGCTTTATTTAGTACTTAGTGCTTTGGTTTTAGAATCGTAATAGTTTACAGACTTTATCTTTCCCTAAGATAAACCACAGTATATCCAGTATTCTGTTCCCCACCCCAGTTTATGCAGTAATGTGGTCTGAATTAAACTGAAACAAAGACACACCCTTACTAGAAGTCTAAATTAATTTAATTTCTAAGACTCTTGATATACTGGGTGTGAAGCACTGTGCTAATAATAGCTCTCAGTCCCAGTGGACTTCCCCACTGGTGAATACCTGTGAGGGACCTCCTCCCTGATGGAAGGAATGAGCATCATTTACCTGTCTCCAGGTGAAGGGGAAGGCAATTTCACATCTTGGAAGGCAATTTCATGCCATTGACTTTCCCCATTCAAACCTCTGCTGATGGAGATGGGAGAAGAGGGGTTTAGAGCACCCAGTAACAATTCTTCTAGAAGATAATTTTTCCTTCTCTTCTCTCTCTTAACTATAAGTGGCCTTCAAAAACTTCTGAATTGTTTATAGAAATTCTAAAATGGCAAGTCAGTCCTCATAGTGTAAATTCCAAGGCAGGAGAGGGAAGAAGTAATTTAGCATAAGATTGAGTAATAGTTCATGAGTGGTGTCTCTTCAATATGTTAAGAATAAGCTCTAGTGTTTCATACAGATTTTGCAGAAAGTTTTGTTTTCTAGTGTTTACAGTGATTCACGTAACTACTCAGTAAGCATTCTAAATTCTACAGAAATTATTTTTTTCCCTTCTGATGAGGGGAAGGCATGGGAATACCATTGTGAAAGATAAATGAAATGTACAGCAGGAGAGCAAAATATCTTTCAAGTTCCATCAGTGTCATACTATTCTGTGAGTGCCACAGGAGTATAAATTCAAGAGTACTGACAAGTGCACAGTGTGTTGTTCTTAAGTAATTAGTAGTATCTGGATTCTCTTTCATGTAACTGTTAGAAGATATCCCAAGGTAAGTAAAAAACATAATATTCTGCTAATATACAAAACTAACTTTTCTCAAGTTGGAAAATGTGAACAAATTCTCATTGACTTTTGAGGAAGATATCCAAAGAATAAACAAGTAATTGGAAGAATAATTTAGGCATTATAGGAATTGTTATGATGAAGCAATGTTGTGGTTTGAAGATACAAAACTAAGTAGAAGAAAGTATCAGATGGGTAGAGCACCGGTATATAGGAGCAAGTAGCAGGAAATACTGTAGTGTACTGAGAACGTCTGAGGGGCATATTGTGATGGGTTGAGGCAGCCCCGCTCCACACCAGGGGCAAAATAAAACAACTCAGACAAATGGATTGCAAAAGTGATGGAAAGTTTAAAGGAAAAGCAGTGAATCTTTAGAGAAAGCCAGAAGCAGAGTGACAAAAGAAATCCCAAAACAGTCCCAAGAAGGTCCCATCCCCACCTGGGGGTACATCCAAGAACCCCAGGGCTCCTTCTTCCCCCTCCCCACTGCTAGGCTAGTCTCAGCTGGCCAGATCTGAGACTGCCCATCCCCCCCCGTGGCCTTGGGCCTAGCCAGGCCCATGGCCAGGAGACAACATCTCCCCCATTACCGGGTGATGGGAGGAAGAAAGAGAAAGAGGAGGCCCCCACTCTAGATTTTATAGCGGTGCAGGGGATTGTGGTAGGAGATACACGGCTTCCTGTGTCCACCCACTGGGCTGGACTTCTGGACACAGGAAGTACACCAGCAGCAGAGGGCATCCAGCCCAAACCACCACACATATAATCTTTTAAGATGCTTTCTCAAATAGTGCTTACTCTGGAATATTACACACATGCGCACATACACACACAAGGTTAATGAGTTTCACTTATTAAGTGTTTCCTTCTCTTGCCCCATGAATCTCAGAATGTGAGGTGGATAGGAAGAGGGAAGACTGAAAGGAGACTAGGACAATAAGACACTGCTAAATCATGAGTTGGAATACATAAAGATGTTTTTATATTATGTTTTGGTGACTACTTTCAAGGGCAAATTCACTGCCCATATCCAAGAACATAGCTGATGTTTGCTTCTAGAAAACATTCAACACTGTTTTATAGCTTTGTATACTTGCTCTGTTTGCAAATCAATTCAATGGCTGAGGGCAGTTTCCCTGCAAGAGTATCTTCTACTACAGACTGCTTGAGCACGTGAGCTGCATGTAGACATGGTCTGCATTTTAAAAAGCTAACAGGATATCCCCTTTAGAATAACAGTGATGTTAGTTTTTGCATAACACATACATAGTTAGCAAATATTGTAGAATGTGAACCATTAGTTATGGGCTTGAGGTTCGAATTTTTGATGAATTAGGACAGTATGAATAGCATGGGTGGCCATATATATGCTACTAAAATTAGTATATGCTGTATCAAATGTACTCTTTTATTTGTTTCATTATTCTTTGTGTGTAGGAAAGAAGAACAAGAAAAAAGTCCCAGGAGAGACTTGGCATGTGTTAAGACATCATGGTCTCCTAGAGTATTGTAACCTCAGAACTTCAGAACCTAATTGTAACATTTTATATTTATGGATAGATTTTGATCAAGCCTGAAAAACCTAAATTTTGGTGAACAGGCAAACCTGTCGGATAAAAATCCCCTCTTTCTAGGTGTGATTATTGAAGTAATTAATGCCTTGTATGTAAAAGAAAGCAGTCTGGGAAGTAGTGGCACTGAAGTAGAAATAATGGGAAGAGAAAGGCATTTTTCTTTTTCCTTGAGGTTAGGTAGCAGTTTTGCTAATGAATCATCTTCAAAAATGTCATAGCAGGAAGCAAATCTCAAAAGGAAAATGAAAGGAAAGGCAATCAATGGGAAGTTGCTGGGGTTTTTAATTAAACAGTAACTAATATCAGCATAAACTTTCCCCAAACACAGAAAACTTGCAAGCAGTAACATAAGTGGTGGTTTTCTGGAATTTGCAGATTGAGGTTCTGATGTTGGACAAACCTTACAGAGCAAAACTCTTCAGCAAATAATGAGACTTGGGGCATGGGGGGTGTGGTGTGTGTGTGTGGTGAAGGCACATTCTGCCCAGATACTAGATCTTGTCCCAGCATGTGGACAAGTTTCCCCTCCCTCAGGAGGAAGACAAAAGCCAAGGCATTAGCCAGGCTAGCATGCACTCAGCACATGCAGTGCTTGTGCAAATACCAAGTATGGGCATAATTCCAGCTTCATGTTTTCTATAGGCTGAAGCCAGTTGTTTATGAGAGTGCCCATTAGTCAAACCCAGCCTTGAGGAATCTATAAGTATCACCCCAGTTGGTGGGCAGTTGCTTCCCTCTTTCACTTTGTTTCTGTACTTGCTCGAGAGAGCAGCTCTCGAGCCACAGCCCCTGCCATTGAGCTTGTTGTTGTTAGCTTCTGTCATACATGCACACATACTGAAGCCTCTGCATCGTGAGAAGCACTCTAATCGTAAGAATCACCCCAGAGATAATTCAGACCTTCACTGAGCCCGAGAAGCCAGTGTCGTTACAGCCAGTTATACCGACCAGGAGAGCCCAGTGTGCCACCGGAGGACTGGACCAGCCCCCAGGGTAAGATCTGCCCAGCTGTCGGGGAGAAGGGACTTGATAGAGACTAAGTCCACATACACCTAGCCCCGCCATAGGGGGAGAAGAGCCACCACGTGTGCCGCCCTGAGCCCTGTAAACCTCAGGGAAGACTAAGGCATTGTTCGTACCTATACTGCACTGAACCTGGGACCATTCCGAGCGTCCTGCTGTTCCTTTAAGCCCAGTAACCAAGAAGCCGCAGCTCAGCGCAGCCACATTCTCTCTCCGAGGCTGTTTACCTCAGCCCCGAGACCCGTTGCCACGGGGCTGAACCCATAGCTATTGTTTGCTGTCATTGTCCGACCGGGAACCTCTGAGCCCGCCTACCGGCAACCGTCACCCCGCCCTGCCATGCGAGCCAACTCCCAGGGCCGACCCCAACCAGGACCTGTCCCTATTGTCTGGAGGGAACCAACCAAGTCCTGAAGGGAACCTGCTTCCCAGCTAAGCCCAGGTTCCAGTATTCCCTCTCCACTGCTGCGGAGAGAGGACACAGTAACCCAACACCACTGTCCAACTCAACTAGGAACTGGTCCAGCGGCAGAAGTCAGCCGGACCTCTACCTTGCTACAAACAACAGCTACAGTGTATCTTCCATGTGCTTTCCATCCACTAGCACTCAGTTCAAAGTATCCATGTGTAGCAGAGTAATTGCTGACGCACAGAAAGATTGCAGTATTGCTGTATATAGCCAGAAGCCGCCCGCCTTCTGCCGAATCGCCATCTAGTGGCCAAGCGGCGGAACTGCACCCTTCATTATATAAAATATAGAAATAGTCTGTAGATAGTTTAAGTTCTAATCATAATACTAAGCCACTTATAGAATGTATTTCATGAACGTGCACTAGAACATGTATATAAGTTGTTGATTCATCGGTTATTAATAATTTATAATAAAAAATAATATTTTCATAATTCATATTTCATATTAATAAATTTAATAACCTCTTCACAACAGTGTGGAATACCTCTGATAATCAATTTAGCTCAAATGATTACTGTATTGAAAATAAAAAGTTTTCCTATCTGGCAGAACACGGTCTCCAGCAAGGATCCAGGTTTGACTCCCAACAGAGTGAAAACGGCTTTAAGGAGCCCAGAGAACTGATGTAAAAGCAGAAGACAATAATCAATAAAGATAGGTTAATAGATACAGAGACTTCAGAAAATAACAACAGAGTTAGTTATCATTGAGTTTTAATTAATGTTAAGTAGATGTCATATTTTGTGCTATGTCTGTAGCTATTTTATCCCAGCAATTTCTCTTATAACAGCATTTCTTCAGGGCCTATTTTGTGTGCTTGTTTGTTTTAAAAGTGACATATTCAGCGAACTGTGAGTTCTAAGAACAGAGCATTGGTTCTACAATGATTCCATCATGATTCTTCAAAAGCTCTGAGTTTGAAATTATGACACTTTAAAACAGGCCTCGCTGATCATATTCCAGGAAGTTAAGATCATAGATTTGTTTTTTTTAGGTTAATTGCAGCAGCTTCGTGTTAATACTCATTATTTGCTTGGTGTGTATTAGACCTCTTTGAAATAGAACTGATACAAATTTTGGCCTTAAAATCTATGCATTTGTTTTACAAATAGGGCAGTAATACAAATTTTGAGTGGTTTTATGTTTCACATTAGTTTCATTTCTTTTTCTTGCAGCAGTGAATAGGCTTCTGTCAGATTAAAAATAAGATATTTACAGGCTAAATTTTCTGCCTATTAAAGGTTTGATATTTAAGATTCATTCATATCCACATTCTGAGTAAAGATGTTCTCAAATTATATTTTCACCACAGCATGAATCTTCAACAATAGGTTATAAAAATTAATTTGGGGTGTGTGTTGGGGGCAGAGTGGGGCTAGGAGGGGTAGTGAAGGGGTGTGAGTGTAAAGAAATGAGCCACATTTTAATATATTTTTGCCTGAATTTTATTTGGGAAAACAATAAAATTTCTTTATCTTCACCTCTCCAATGATTTAATCATATATAAAGGACCCGAAGTAGCAGATGCCTTTCATTATGTTAGGATATATACTGAAAGTGGGCCAAGAAAAATTGCTAGGATATTTTGGGACTAGCCAGGCAGGGAGGTGAGAACCTATGATGAAGTCACACTTCAGGGGATGATTATGTCTTGTGGCTGTGCCTAAGGCTATAGTGCTCAGAACAGAATTTAAAGGGTCAGTGTGCCAATTAAACTGAAAAAAAAATAGGACATTCAAGTCCATATTTACCTTGTCTCTGGTTTATTTTTAACCTCTGTCAAAATTCACTGTGGGAGTTTTTACTGAGCCAGGGGCTTATTTCTCCCTCTCTTCTCTTTTTGCATTGTGTTTTTAGAAATCAGACAGTCTACAGCTAAGTTGCTGGAACAGTAAGTGATATTAGCTTAGATCAGACAATTGTTATTGTACATTTTTCTTCCTCTCTTTCTCTAATTTTTGTAAATACATAAACATAGGAATTTAATGGTGTAAGTACATTGTATTTGTTTTACAATACCTTTTTTTATTTTTTTTTAATCATGCATTCAAACAATGCTCTGATGAGCACTGAAAACTTGAAGGTAATATTTTAACTATGCTCAGTGCACAAAGCAGGATCTGCAGGTGTTGCTGCTTAGGATAAGCGTGGAGCTACAAAGCACCACGAAGAAGAAAAGGAGAATGTTAGCCAGTCAAGGATGTTCACTGCACAGCATCAAATAAAAGTAAAGTCAAGTTCTTGTTCTTGACCCCTTATGCAGTATTGTGTGGATAGGGCTTAAAAGTACATCAACGTTCTTTCTACCTGCACATATTTTAAAGGAGTTTTGGGTGTCCCAAAGGAACTTGTATATGCCATGAATGGAAGCTGCATTTCAACTACTGTCTTTCCTCAATTATTGAGCCAACACATATAGCATAGGTGTGACTAAATGCTTCCTGCCCCCAGTGTGAACTCTACTTCCTGTAAACCTACTCAAGTAATAACTACCACTACTACCAATACATATGGATTCAAGGGGGACAGGTAACAACACAATATGCAGAGGCTATACTGAGCAATGTACCCACCTAATCATGGTTCTGGCCAATGCTCTTCTTGACCAATATTTGGAAGAAACTCTCATCTAAACCTCCCCTGGGGCAGCTTGAGACTGCATCCTCTTGTTCTGATGCTGGTTGCCTGGGAGAAGAGACCAACCTCCGCCTGTCCACAATCTCCCTTCAGGTAGTTGTAGAGAGCAATAATGTCACCCCCGAGTCTCCTCTTCTCCAGGCTAAGCAACCCCAGGTCCCTCAGCCTCTCCTCATAGGGCCTGTGTTCCAAACCCCTCACCAACTTTGTTGCCCTTCTCTGGACATGTTCCAGCAAGTCAACATCCTTCCTAAACTGAGGGGCCCAGAACTGGACACAGGACTCAAGGTGCAGCCTAACCAGCACAGTGTACAGGGGGAGAATGACCTCCCTGCTCCTGCTGGCCACACTGTTCCTGATGCAGGCCAGGATGCCATTGGCCTTCTTGGCTGCCTGGGCACACTGCAGGCTCATGTTCAGCCTACCATTGACCAGTACCCCCAGGTCCCTCTCTGCCTGGCCACTCCAGCCACTCTGACCCCAGCCTGTAGCACTGCCTGGGGTTGTTGTGGCCAATGTGCAGAACCTGGCACTTGGATGTGTTCAATCTCATGCCGTTGGATTCTGCCCATCTGTCCAGCCTGTCGAGGTCCCTCTACAAAGCCTCTCTACCCTCCAGCAGATCAACTCCTGCCCCCAGCTTGGTGTCATCTTCAAATTTACTGATGATGGACTCAATGCACTCATCCAGATCATCAATAAAAATGTTGAAGAGCATTGGGCCCAGCACTGATCCCTGGGGCACACCACTAGTGACAGGCCGCCAGCTGGATGTGGTGCCATTCATCATCACTCTCTGGGCTCGGCCCTCCATCCAGTTTATAACCCAACGCAGTGTGCTCCCATCCAAGCCATGAGCTGCCAGCTTGGCCAGGAGTTTGCTGTGGGGGATGGTGTCAAAGGCCTTGCAGAGGTCCAGGTAGACCACAACCACAGACCTCCCCACATCCACCAGATGGGTCACCTGATCATAGAAGGAAATCAGGCTGTTGAGGCAGGACCTGCCCTTCCTAAATCCATGCTGGCTGGGCCTGATCCCTTGGCCATCCTGCAAGAGCTGTGTGATTGCACTCAAGATGACCTGTTCCATAATCTGGCCTGGCACTGAGGTCAGGCTGACAGGCTTATAATTCCCTGGCTCATCCAACTGACCCTTCTTGTGGATGGGCACCACATTGGCCAGCTTCCAGTCTTCTGGGACCTCTCCAGTGAGCCAGGACTGTTGAAAAATGATGGAGGTTAGGAGGAAGTTCTATACTGAGAGAGTGATTGCCCATTGGAATGTGCTGCCCAGGGAAGTGGTGGAGTCACCTTCATTGGAGGTGTTCAGGAGGAGACGTGATGGGGTGCTTGGTGCCATGGTTTGAGTTGATTAGGTGGCGTTGGATGATAGGTTGGTGCGATGAGCTTGAAGGTCTTTTCCAACCTGGTTCTGTTCTATTCTATTCTATTCTATTCTATTCTATTCTATTCTATTCTATTCTATTCTATTCTATTCTATTCTATTCTATTCTATTCTATATGGGCTGACTTCTCCAGCTTGTCCATTTCCTTATGGGTGACATCCCATCCCTCTGGTATATTGACCACAACACTCAGCTTGGTATCATCTGAAAACTTGATGTGGGTGCACTCACTCCGTTCTCTGTATCATTGATAAAGGTATTGGCCAGCACTAGTCCCAGTACAGACGTTGAGGGACACCTCTGTTACCCATTCACAGAATCACATAATCACCAAGGTTGGAAGAGACCTCAAAGACCATCAAGTCAACCTGTAACCACAGACCTCATGACTAAACCATGGCACCAAGTGCCACATCCAATCCCCTCTTGAACAGCTCCAGGGATGGTGACTCCACCACCTCCCTGGGCAGCCCAATTCAATGCCTAACAACTCTCTCTGCTGAAGAACTTTCTCCTCACCTCAAGCCTAAACTTCCCCTGTTGCAGCTTGAGACTGTGTCCCTTTGTTCTGGTGCTGGTTGCTTGAGAGAAGAGACCAACTCCCTCCTGGCTACAACCACTCTTCAGGTAGCTGTAGAGAGCAATGACATCTCCCTGAGCCTCCTCTTCTCAGGCTAAACAATCCCAGCTCCCTCAGCTTCTCTGTGCTCAAGGCCTCTTACCATCCTCATTACCCTTCTCTGGACACGTTCAAGTGTCTCAATGTCCCTTCTTAAACTGAGGGCCCAGAACTGGAGCCTATACTCAAAGTGTGGCCTAACCATTGACCACTACCTTCTGGATGAGGTCATTCAAATAACTTTATCCATTGGACAGTGCACCCACCAAATCCATATCTCTCAGACTTAGGGAGGAGGATGTTTTGGAGGGCTTGCAGAAGTCCTTCCCCTGTTTATTGATGTTGTCACTCCATTGCAGAAAGCCACTAGGTTGCTCAGGTAGGAATTATCCTTAGTAAAGCAAATCTCAAATTACCTCACTGTCCTTCATGTACTTTGTTGGACATCCTGGTAAGATCTGTTCCATGATC
>JAWKAJ010000111.1:0-41434 GCA_033816785.1 Picus viridis | reverse complement strand
GTAACACTTCGTTCAGTTTACGTATTGCTGCGAGGCTACAAATTTCCCTATGAGATGGGTCTGGCCAACATATGGGGCCCTCTGTTCCCCTCAGGAGGGAATTGTCGCTGTATAGGGGTCGGGGTAAGGATGAGGTGACGGTCCGTGCGACAAGAATCACACACAAGCAGAGCACATAGAAGGCCAAAAAGCAAGCCCCGTTTATTCCAGCACACAACTCATATATTGTGTGCAGTGTAGTGTGGCTGCCTGCAATTGGTTAATGAACTTTTCTCAAGATTCTCATGGGTCAGGGATAGCATTGCTATAGTTACTTGTTAAGTTAGTCCAGGTGGCCTTCCATCTTATCTTGCGGTTTCTCATTCCCACTCAGTCTGTCTGGGGAGTTTCCAGCTTCTCATGGGAGCTCAGCGATGTTTTCTCACCAGGGCTCTTCCAAGGGTTCACAGATACATCACAGTCCCCCACAGGGAATCACCAATAACAATCACCCTCCTCTTTTTTTTGAGAGGCAAGTCCTGATGACAGGGTAAGGCTGTTTAACCTTAGGCTGCTTTGCTTTAGGCTGTTTAACCTTAGGCTGTTTAGCCTTAGGAAAAACCCCAGATGGTGTGTCTTCCGGCATCAGTATCACCTCACCCTCGATCTCCAATGCCCCATACCTGTTTTCCAAGGGCAGCAAGGAAGGTGGGAGGCGAGGAGGTTTTAATTTGTGTCTTTTGAGAGGAACCTGCGTCCATTCCCCTCTGCTTTTTGGATAACCTGTCTCTGCTGTGAGAGCCTCTTGAGCCTGCTTACTCTGGTTCATCGCTTTCCTCCTCTGGCTCATCTCTTTTCTACATTCCCTTACATCTCTAAGACTAGCAACCTCGTCCTTTAGTCTGGCCACAAGATCGAGCAGATAGCCAATCTGCTCACACCAAATGCAAGAGTTGCTCCCACACCCTGCATCTCAGGAGCCAGGCTCTAGCACTCACTACAGCCAGATACCTGGACAGCTACCTGCTTGTGTTCTACCTCAGTCTGGGTCGACACTGATTTTTTTAAGGAGTTTTTGCTGTGAGTTACAACCATGCTGCCCCTGGACACAGCACCAACTGGACAAAAAGTTTAGAACAAGTGCAGCGACACGTGAAAGCACGAGAGAGCACGAGAGAGGACGGGGAGAGCTGCCCGCTGAATGGAAGCCCCGCGAGGAATTGCACTGAGGAATTAATTTGGTTGAGAAATAGTTAAAAAAAAATCACTGAACTCCCTCCTGAATTATCTAAAGCAAAGTGTCAGGTCTAAAAATCACAGCTTAATAACTGTAGGAGAATCTTTACCTCCTACCTGCATCCAGATGTCTGTACCACACCTTGAAATGCTGTAACACGGCCTGTCACAAAACACATGGTTTTGTCTGTGCTCTGTCAGACAACTATGTCAAATATATTTCAGAATGGCCAGACAGATACTCATATGAAAATCTATCCTTTCTGATGCTTTACAGGATTTTCCTGTTGTTGAAAAAGACAAAAATCTCAGAATATTTACAAAAGCACATCAAAATTTCAAGTGAATATATACCCAGGTTTGTGGGGCTTTACTTCTGAAACAAAAAGTTGTGAGTGGTATGTGGCAAAAAATCTTCTCTACAGGCACTGGTACTTTAAGTTGATTTCCCTTGAAAGATTAAGAAGAGATGAATATTGTAAAGATGAAGTATCTTGTAAAGATGAGGTGGCCTTTTCCAGGGCCTTCTCTGGAATAAGATGAATGCATGAAGGTAGGAATGCTGCTTGTCTTTTCTCATCTACTGCAGAAGAGGTGTCACTCCCAGATGGGGAGGGAAAATTATAGCTCATTAAAAGAAGCTGCCATATTCTGATCACTAACTTCAACTTATGTATTGGGGGAGGGGGAAAGAGGGAGGCTTCTCTGCTGCATAAAGTAAGCAGAATCAGAGAGTAAGGACATGTAAAGAGTTGAATCATAATTTAGAGATTGTTGCAGAGCATATTCTGGTATTGCTCCACAGAGTAATATATCAGAGAGTTGTATCAGAACGCTTTAATTAAGAGAAACATATTAGGATAAACAATGGACCATCTAGCAAATTGTATTACAGCTGATAAATAAAGCCATAGTTTTTTGTGTCCATGGATGTAATGTGAAGAGGCAGCTTTGTGCAGTGGGATTCTTTGTCCCATGCAGTAAAGGTTGCCACCAAGTCTGTGTAACACAGAATTCTACCTACGAAGTTTAAACACGTGACAAAAGATCAGATCTTTTATGATCAAATATTACTGCTGATGTGTATTTTCCATCTTACCTAGTCCATTTCTTAAAGAAGTTTCAGTTATTGGACTATGGGTAGCCATTTCTAAAATTTTATGTCCATGGGACATTGTTGTCATTGCTTTCAGCATAGAAAATGGTATGTCAGTTAGTAAAGAGATAAAAAGAACTCTCCCACGAGTCATCAAAAAGCGTTTACCAAAACTAATTAAGCTAGTGCCAAATACGGCAAGTCAGTTGACGACCTGTAACAATATCATACATTGACTTTGCAGGAAAGAGGTAGAATCTGGGGATGTAGATAGTGGGAGGTTAGGGGTAAGCAACAGAAGTATAATTTCACAGGAGAAGTAAAGCGCCCTTATCTGATTTTTTTTTTTTTTCTCAGTAAGTCTGCCTATGTAGAGAGCTGGTCCAACAAACATTTACAGAGCCTTTATTTTCCAGTTTTATTCATTTACCCTTAAATTGCAACTAACAGGAAAACTGTTCATTGTGTTTGAGGTCACATTTTGTGTTTCTCTAAGTATGAGATTTTAATTATTCTGATATGAGAACCATTAAAAACGAGATGTAGTTTATCCTCGTATGTAACATTTTCTAGGAGCTTTACTAAATTTCATGACACTATCATGAGGTTCTGCTAATGAGATGTTCCAGTCTTGCTTTTCTTAAGGAAATTCTCAATGAAATACAGAGGATTTTCAGGTGTTAAGCAAGAGATACACCAAGAAGAGCAATGTAAGCAATGCAGAGCAATTTTCTCCCCCATTACTTCTGCAAAACTAAGATATTACGTGTCTAGCTAATACACCCGTGGTCTGATTTTATGTTCAGAAAAAGCATCAAGAAAGTTGAAATATTGACAATAATCAACCTGATTTTCAGAAAAAAATAATTATGTATAGTACTTAAGAAAATGGATCCTTTTTAACTAAACTAATAATATATTTATTGTATGATTACAGTTCTTAAGATTTTTTTCCATTTGTACAACAAATATAATTATTGAAATGCATCTATAAAAGTACTGTAGGAATTATTTCATCTAGATAAGCCATTAGATTTTTATTTTCTGTCATTGCAAACATTATTGTTTGGGTGCAGTTTTCAGCCATGATGGATTTAGTAGTTTGAGCTAACTGGAGTTTAAGACCTCAGATGGTAGCAAACCAAGAATTCCTGCCCTGCCCCTGCCCCCTCCTTTTCCCTGATAAAGAAAGGAAAGGAGAAAAACAGAAGGGGTGAGGGGAAAGAGAAAGGAGGTAAATCTACCAAAAAACCAATCTGGAGTCAGTTTGGAAATAGGAGAAGTAAATTTTAATTATATAGAGCTGCAACAAGGAGGGTTTACAAGGGTAAGGAATAGGATAAACAGAAACATATATAAACTCAAGCCTGGATGGCCTTATATTTCCCTGGATGTGCAGGGATTTTGGTCCTTTAGAGAAGCACAGATGCAGCAGGGAGAGCCCAGGCCTGACCATGTGGAAGAATCAGGAGACTGGCTGCAGCTGTTTGCCCTCTCAAGCAGATGAGGCAGAAGAAAAGGAGAAAAGGGTTGAAGTGTCTCCCCTTTTATAGGCTTGCTGGACAGGAAGGGGGAGTGGAATAGGCCCCACTGACCTGGGGGACCCCATCTCCTGGAGGAGGAAACCAAGTCCTCTCTGTTCACCTGGATCAGGTTTCTTTTGTGCTCTGAGGGAAGCAGGGCTCTCACAGCCCTCCCCCCAGGATGGGTGTAACCCAGCACATGGATGGAATCAGTGAGGGACACAAAGGAGTAGATGGGTCATCTAAAAGGCAAGACCAAGGCTATGTCACACTTGACTTTTTCCATTCACAAAAAGACCCTCCAACAAAATTATCTTGCATCATCTGCTACCCCAAGTCTTTCATAAAAGGTGTGTGCAGAACTGACCCCTATTTTTAGTATCTGTCTTAACTGCTAATCTTTGTGCTACCAGTCCTATGAATTCTATCTTTTCTTATTTTTCTGCAACAAAAATAGTATGTTTCTGTATATTTTTATCAAGAGCTAGCCCACCAGGCTAACACTAACCATCCAAGTTCCTTTACTTACAAATAATCTTCTTGTGTATTTCTATTGATGCTTCCAGTGGTTTATTACTCTCCATCTTCTTTTAGAATACCCTTTTGTCTTCAGCCAGGCTGTTTATGTTGATATATCTACTAAATTAACCCAAACACCAATTCAAAACTACTGCAGCAGGTTGTGGTGGTTTAAGCCTTAACTGGAGTTAATCAAAAAACAATCTGGAGTCAGTTTGAAAGTAGGAGAAGTAAATTTTTTAACTATGTATATATATAGCAATAACAGGGGGGATTTACAAGGGTAAAGAATAAGGATGAATAGGAGAATATAGAAAACCAAATTTGGATGGCCTTGTATCTCCCTTGATGTATGTGGATTTCAGTCCTTTAGGGAAGCGTGGATGCTGCAGGGAGAAGATCACGTGGCAAAACATGGCAGGCCTGACCCTGTGGCAAAACCAGGAGGCCAGCAGCAGCTGTGGGTGCTTCCAAACAGGCAAGGCAGGAGCAAAGATCCAGAATGGCTGCCATGCCCCCTCCCTCCTCCTCCCCCCCCCCCCAGTCTTGCTGAACAGGAAGGGGGAGCAGAACAGACCAACTTAAACTTGGGGGACCCTTCTTCCCAAGAGGGAGAAACCACATCCACCTGGATCAGGTTTCTTTTGACTCCAGACTGGGGCTCACAACTCCTCCCCCAGGGTGGTGTAACCCAGCACACAGGTCTTCCAGGGTTTCAAATCTGGGATTTTGTGTTTATCACTGAAATGAGGATTTTTGTGATATCCAAAAACATTATTTTCAAGAAAAAATATCTCCAAGCTCTCATCACATTGCTGTGAGCTGTTCGTCAGTGTGTCATGGTTTTAGTCAGTTGAATCTGATGATGAGTATTCAATACCATGCTGACCCAGAGAATCCATCTTCAGTATTAATTATGTGATAAATTTCCAGTGCATTAGGTGGCCTTTGCAGGAGTCTCTTTACCACCTGAAGAATTCTCACTCAACAGAGGTTTTCAATAACTTCTCAGCCTGCTACAGCTCTGCTGAAGTCCTGGTCCACCAGGGTGACTACGATATAGTCGCCATCTCAGAAACATGGTGGGATGATACATGATTGGAGTGCTGCACTGGGGGTTACAGGCTCTTCAGGAGGGACAGGCAAGGGAGAAGAGGAGGAGGGGTGGCTCTGTATATCAGGGAGTCACTCTCTGCCACACAACTTGAGGTGGAAAACGAAGGGATTGAGAGCCTGTGGGTTAAAATCAGGGGGCAGACCAACAAAACTGATATCCTGGTTGGAGTCTGTTATAGACCACCCAACCAGGATGAGGAGGCAGATGAAACATTCTATAAGCAACTGGAGGCTGTCTCAAGGTCATCAGATCTTGTCCTTGTGGGTGACTTTAACCTGCCAGATATCTGCTGGGACCTTAACTCAGCAGAGAGGAAGCAGTCCAGAAGATTCCTGGAGCGCATGGAGGACAACTTCCTGATGCAGCTGTTGAGTGAGCCTACCAGGGGTCAAGCTCTGCTTGACCTGCTGTTCTCCAATAGAGAAGGGCTGGTGGGAGACGTGACCGTGGGAGGCTGCCTGGGGTGCAGCGACCATGAGATGGTGAAGCTTTCAATTTACAGGGAGATAGGGAGGAGCACCAACAGAACCTTCACCTTGGACTTCCGGAGGGCGAACTTCAGCCTGTTTAGGAAACTTATCTGCAAAGCTCCCTGGGTATCAGCCCTCAAGAACCGAGGGGTCCAGGAGGGTTGGACCTATTTTAAACAGGAGCTCTTGAAGGCACAGGAACTGGCGGTTCCCATCTGCTGAAAGATGAGGCAGCAGGGAAGTCGACCAGCCTGGATGAGCAAGCAGCTCCTGGAGGAACTAGGGGAAAAAAAGAGGCTGTATCACCTTTGGAAGGAGGGAAGGCTTCTCGAGGTATGTTTAAGGAAGTTGTTAGATTATGTAGGAAAAAAAATAGGGAGGCAAAGGCCCAGTTGGAGCTGAGGCTGGCCACCTAGGTGAAGGACAATAAAAAGCACTTTTACAAATACGTTAATGCCAAAAAGAAGGGCAGGAAGAACCTGCACTCCCTATTGGACCTGGAAGGGAACACGGTGACTAAAGACGAGGAAAAGGCTGAGGTCCTGAACACCTTCTTTGCCTCAATTTTCAACAGCGAGGCAGGAGGAGTTCAGGACGAGTGGCCTCCTGAGCTGGGTGATGGGGTCAGGGAGCAGTGTAATGCCCTGGATATCCATGAGGAATTGGTTCGGGACGTGCTGAGCCACTTGGACACTCACAAGTCCATGGGGCCGGATGGAATCCATCCTAGGTGCTGAGAGAGCTGGCAGGTGAGCTGGCCAAGCCGCTCTCCATCATTTTCCTCCAGTCCTGGCTTACCGGTGAGGTCCCAGAAGACTGGAAACTGGCCAGTGTGGTCCCTATCCACAAAAAGGGACGGATGGAGGAACCCGGAAACTATAGGCCAGTCAGCCTGACCTCAGTGCCAGGGAAAATGATGGAGCAGATCATCCTGGCGGCAATAACTGCGCACCTGCAGGATGGCCAAGGGATCAGGTCCAGGCAACATGGATTCAGGAAGGGCAGGTCCTGCCTCTCCAACCTGATCTTCTTCTATGATCAGGTGACCTGCCTGGTGGATGTGGGGAGGCCTGTGGATGTGGTTTACCTGGACTTCAGCAAGGCCTTTGACACCATCCCCCACAGCAAAATGCTGGCCAAGCTGTCAGCTCGTGGCTTGGACAGCAGCACTCTGTGCTGGGTTAGGAACTGGCTGGAGGGCCGGGCCCAGAGAGTGGTGGTCAATGGTGCCACATCCAGCTGGAGGCCAGTCACCAGTGGCATCCCCCAGGGATCAGTGCTGGGCCCCATCCACATTGACGATCTGGATGAGGGCATTGAGACAGTCATCAGCAAATTTGCAGATGACACCAAGTTAGGAGCAGATGTTGGTCAGTTAGAGGGTGGAAGGGCTCTGCAGAGGGACCTCGATCGGCTGGACAGATGGGCGGAGTCCAGTGGGATGGAATTCAACAAGTCCAAGTGCCGGGTGCTGCACTTTGTCCACAACAACCCCATGCAGAGCTACAGGCTGGGGTCAGAGTGGCTGGAGAGCGGCCGGACAGAGAGGGACCTGGGGGTGCTGATCGACAGCCGCCTGAACATGAGCCAGCAGTGTGCCCAGGTGGCCAAGAAGGCCAATGGCATCCTGGCCTGCATCAAGAATAGTGTGACCAGCAGGAGCAGGGAGGTCATTGTGCCCCTGTACTCTGCTTTGGTTAGGCCGCACCTTGAGTCCTGTGTCCAGTTCTGGGCCACTCAGTTTAAGAAGGACATTGAGACACTTGAACGTGTCCAGAGAAGGGCAACAAGGCTGGGGAGAGGCCTTGAGCACAAGCCCTATGAGGAGAGGCTGAGGGAGCTGGGGTTGTTTAGCCTGGAGAAGAGGAGGCTCAGGGGCGACCTCATTGCTCTCTACAACTACCTGAAAGGTGGTTGTAGCCAGGAAGGGGTTGGCCTCTTCTCTCTAGCAACCAGCACCAGAACAAGGGGACACAGTCTCAAGCTGCACCAGGGGAAGTTTAGGCTGGAGGTGAGGAGAAAGTTCTTCACTGAGAGAATGATTCGTCATTGAAATGGGCTGCCCGGGGAGGTGGTGGAGTTGCCGTTCCTGGAGGCGTTCAAGAGGGGACTGGATGTGGCACTTGGTGCCATGGTCTGTTCGTGAGGTTTGTGGTTACAGGTTGGACTCGATGATCTTCGAGGTCTCTTCCAACCTTGGTAATACTGTGTGATACTGTGTGTGTGTCCTGCATACAGATTTCCTGTTTATAGAGTGAACATCTTCTGATAATTTAGGATATTTAGTGTTCCTAAATTAATACCTAATGACATTGTGTGGGAGGAAGTATGTCATAACTACTTTCATTAACCAAATTGAAACCCTAAGTTACCTGTCATGGGTTCCTTAATCCTTTTGATAGCTTATGATTATTTTTTTTCTCTCATAGGAACTACTGGTCCTGACATCTGTTTGGATTACTAGGGTCGTCTTAACCAGGACAAAATAATGACATTAATTTTAAAAATGTGGCTAGCTCAAAACTACCATTCTGTGGTGGTTTGTCCCTGGCTGGGGGCCAAATGTCCACCACTGCCTCTCTGTCACTCCCCTTCTTAAATGGACAAGGGAGAGGGGGAAATATTTATTAAAATCCAGTTATAAAATAGAAGCAATTTAATAATGCCAAGAATAAACGAAAGGCTACGTGCACAAGTAAAAGCCGAGAGAGATGTTATTCTCTACTTCCCATCAACAGACGGTGGTCAGTCTTGGGAAGCAGGGCTCTAAGTGTAGCCGTTCCTCTGGAGGACAGATGCCATGGATGAAAGTCCCCCACTTCCTTCTTTGACCTTTTTCTTATCTCTGAACTGATGTCATATGGCATGGAATACCCATTTTACCAGTTTGGGTCAGCTGGCTTGACTGTGTCCCCTCTCAAGATCTTGCCCACTCCTCAGAATACCGTTGGGGAGGGTCTGGTCATCTGACTGGTTTAGTTATTTAGTTGGGTTGGATTGGTTGATGGGTTGGATGCGATGATCTTGAAGGTCTCTTTCAACCTGGTGTATTGTATTGTATTGTAAAATGACAGCCTGGATGCTTGTTCAGCAGTAGCCAAAACACCGGTGTGTTATCCACACCCAGCTACAGCACTGCGAAACAGCACTAGAAGGATGCTTTGAGGAGAATTACCTCCAGCTTAGCCAAACCAAATACGCATACAAACTATTTAGAAACCTACAGTAATATTGCTGTAGACATAAGTATTCACATCTGCATACTGTATGTAGATTAGAAATTCTGCAATGTCTGAGCATTAGTTTCTGAAATAGTTCCTTTTTTCAACCCATGTAACTCGACAATGCACTTATTCTTCATCCTTTTGTTCCCAAAGGTATTCCAAGCTTCCTGATTTTAGGAATATTGGATAGAGATCATCCATTCCCTACATTTCTCCTGAAAGATGTGATGAATTAATTCAGTTTTTATACTAGTGGGAATTTTCATCATAACACAAGGATAATCCTGCCTACTGGATTTTAATTTTTTAAATAAGAGAAACTATAAAGAAAGAGAATAAGGGAGATAATTACAAATTCACTGTTTCTCTACCTAGTTGCAAAAGCAGTGTATTTTCTTTGAGGTCAAAGATACAAACCTGCACTAGAAAGAGAAAAATGTTTAAATAAGGAAATGCAATAATTTAATGCAGAAGTTAAAAAGGAGGCTAAGAAAAAATGTTAGTCTTGGACATCAACAACATTTGCTTTGTGGTTTTCTTGTAAGGAGAGGACAGCTACAAGATTTTCTTGGAATTCTATGTAAGGTGTAGATCGCATAGCAACTTTAGAAGACTGTCTTGTCAATCACACCACATTTAGAGTTTGTACAAACTGAAAAGTGATGGGAGTCAGGCAAAGTCTCTGTGACTGGAGAAGAGAAATGTAATAGCTATTTTTAAAATCAGTAAAAGGGATGACCTTGGGAACTGTCAGCTGGTCATCCTTATCTCCATACCCTGTATCTGTAACATAATGGAACAGATCCTCCTGGAAGCTCTGCCAAAGTGTATGAATGTCAGAGATGTGATTAGAGACAGACAACATGGCTTCTCAAAGAAAAATCATGCCTGTGTGATCTGGTGACCTTCTAAGATAGAATGACTGTGTTACTGGATAAGAGAAGAGCAACTGATGTAATCGATCTTGACTTCTGTAAAGCCTGTAACACAGACACCACCATCCCCACTACCCCCATCATCTTTGTCATTAAATTGGAGAGGTAAGTGTTGAGGGATGGACTCTTGAATGGCTGAGGAATTTGCTATCTGCATCCAAAGAGTTGCAGTCCATGGTTCCATGTCCAAATGGACATAAAAATTAGTGTCTCTCAGGGGTCTATGTTGGGCTCAATAATGACATAGGCAGTAGAATTGGGTGCAGTTTCAGCATGTTTGTGGATGCCACCAGGTTGAGTGCTGCAGCTGATATGCTTGAGAGAAGGATTGCCATCCAGAGACCTTGACAGGCTTGAGAGGTGGGCCAAAGTAAACCTTATGAAGTCCAACAAGGTCAGGTGCCCTCCGCATGCATTAGGGCAATCCACAGTATCAACACAGGCGGGTAGATGAGTGGATTGAGAGCAGCCCTGTGGAAAATCACAGAATGGTCAATGGTCTGGGTTGGAAGGGACCTCCAAAGGTCATCTAGTCCAATGCCCTGTGCAGTATGCAGGGTCATCCTCAACTAGATCAGGCTGCCCAGAACTCTGTCAAGCCTGGGCAACCTGTTGCAGTGTTCCACTACGCTGATGGTAAAGAACTTGTTCCTAACATCCAACAACTTAGGGATATTGACAGAAAAAATTACTTATGAGCTGGCCATGTGCTCTCTCAATCCAGAAAGCCAGACATATCCTGGGCTACAATAAAAAAACCACCATGATCAAACAGGGTGATTCTCCTTCTCTACCATAGTGTGCTGAGATCCCACCCACAATATGTCATCTAGGGTCTCCAGTCAGAGGGTCCACAGCACAACATCATGGAGCTGTCTAAGTGGGTCCAGACAAAAATGGTCAGAAATGCTGCAACATTTTTTCTGTGAGGTAAGGCTAAGAGGGTTAGGATTGTTCAGCCTGGAGAAGAGACTGAAGTTAGAAAAAAAAAATCAGAAAACCCCAGGAAGTTCTTTTGAAGAGTGAGACGCTTGTATATCTATCTCTTTGTTAGTCAGAAATTATGATCGACTGATTATTTGTAGATAAAACTGTTTATAGTGTTTATATTTGTTAACACATCAAGTGTGTACTACTTGTAACAAACCTGAAACACACATAGGTAAAGCCTAGTCTGTTATACCTGAAAATCCTAAGAAAGTCCGTTGACTTCCCTGGAGTTTGTTGTACCATATCTTACAGCTGAATTCAGCATTTGGATCAATATATTTTTCAGAGAAAAAGACAATGTATTTTTCAAAGGAAAAAAAAGTAGATAATGACATCTGTGTTAGAAGTTATGTAAGTTCATATACCATCCCTTTTATCTTTCCTCCAAGTGAAAGCCTGATATATAAAATACCATCAAAACATATAGGTTAAAAAGAAACATTTAAATTATGCTAAAAAACATAGGCTACTTTCTTACTATCAGCAGTTCAAAAAAGTCCCCAAATAACATGTTAAAGTGAACTAAAACTCCAGTGAACACTGTTCTTTGTCCTAACAAGAAAAAATTACAAAACACATACCAACTTTCAAAACAAGGTTATGATTTAGCAGAACAAGCCCAAAAGTTTTGGTATTGTATTTGTTTATTTGTTTCGGCATTAGCATATTTTTTTAATTGTGCTTCAAATACCCCATTTTGCCCAAGTAGATTTCTTTTTGCTAATTTAGTTGGGTTTCTAAAAATAATAATTAAAAAAAACCCACCACATTTAAAAGCTTGCAAACAAGCTCTGGGTAAAGTTGAATAATAAGCATAACTGTATGTGGAAAACAGCTATCAGACAGACATCCATTTTATCTATTTTCAGCTCAGTATCATGCTTGAAAGAAATATAGGGCTTCTTTCAGCTATTCAGTTTTCTTTATTTCAGCCCCATTTAAAGATTCTGAGGTCCTCTATTACAAAACAGATGATACTCAAAAGAAGTAGAAGAAGTGTAGGACTTTTACAACTGTGGCATTACTGTGTCCTGAAGAGAGAGGTTGAATTATACATCTTGTTCCATAAAGACTTTTTTGCTTCACCAAATGAGAAGAGTGGAGTTCTTGATCGCCTTCTAAATAGACTCTTTAAACTGGATAAGCTGAAGTTTTCCTTTGACTTTTTTCATTTATGCTTAAATGTTAAAGCTCTTGTGCTTTCCTTGGCAGGGATAATGAGGTGCTGTAGATTCATAAATGGAAAAGAGATGCTTACTGGAGTTTTCTTTGCAGCAATGTGGGATTGGAGAAATCAACTATACATCTAACACTCTTGTTAAATTCTGCAGTACATCATGGTGAATAGTTCTGACAAATTTATCAAATCCTTAAATGTTATGTCATCTTTGTTGCTGTGATTGTGGTGAGAGAGGTTTTTTCATACTGCAGGAGACATCCAGGCTACTCAGTCCTCCCTTGGAATAGCATTTTCAAAATACAATTGTGTAGGCTGTGTCACCAGCTACAGAGGAGAAGCAAGAGCACACCCATGTTCTTTTAAAAGCTTTTTTTCCCCTCAAGAATAATTTTATTCTTAAAAATAGTCAAAGAATGGAAAATGTAAGTTGGAAACAGAAGTCAGACGCCTTCCTGCTTTGACCAGCTGTGGGAGGGAAGGGAGGAAAAGACCCATTCTCCAAAGCTCCCCACCTCTGTTTTTAATGCATGCATGGATACAGAAGAGCCAGACTGCAGTCTTCTCCATGTAACTCTTTATATATTGACATGATGCAAGTTGATAAGACATTCCATGATTAGAAAAAGCTCTGGTAAACCAAAAAAAGCAGTAATTCAGAAGAAGCAGAGACGGAGAACACCTAGTCTTGATTGATATGTGAGGAGTGAGCAGGCTTGGAGATGTTTACTCAAGGAATATTTCGTGTTCTGCCTCATTTGGTGACATACCTTTAAGACAGTCCCTTGTGAAAGGTTTGAAACCATACCATTACGCCTGGGCCTAAAAAGTGCACTGGAAATGCAGGTCTATGTTTAAAGAAAGAAAAGTCTAAGTAATTCCAAAGAAACTGTACTAATCAGACGCTAGGGATTTCCCACCAGAGGTAGAAAAGTGGGTTGGATCATCAAAGCCATGGGAAGATGTACACATATGCTGAAGAGAATAAGTGAAAGCATACAAAACACTCAGAGGAAGCATGAGGATTATACTGAAAGGTACTGGTGTTTCTAAACCTAAATATTTTGCACAGTAACTGGCTGTGTTGATAATAAAGTACCTTGTTAATGTGCTGCTGTGTTAGCATTAGAATTTGCCAAGAAAATCTTTCTGTACGTTTCCCTACTCAGGAACCCTACAGGGTATATTTTCCAAGTGCTTTATTTTAGCAATTGTGATGGGTTACACCCATCCTGAAAGTGTAAGGGGAGTGGGGTGGGGCTGGGATGAGGTGGAGGAGGGATTGTGAGAGCATTGCCCTCCCTGGAGGGGGCGTTTTCCTCCTGGGGAACTGAGTTAGTCTGTTCCACTCCCCCTCCCGTCCAGCATGCCTATAAAAAGGGAGGACACCGCAGCAATTGGTCTCTTTTTTACTTCTGCCTCATGGGACGAGAGAGGGTTGCTGCTGGCTTCCTGCTTCTCTGCCACATGGTCAGGCGTGGTCCTCTCCCTGCTACATCCATGCCTCTTCAAAGGACTGGTTTTGTATTCTTATTTTCCCCACCCATCCTTGTTCCTTACCCTTGTGAACCCTTCCTGTTAGTGTTTTATCTATCTATCTATCTATCTATCTATCTATCTATCTATCTATCTAAAATATGTTTGTATATATATAGTTTAAAGACATTTTTTCTTTCCTCTCTCTACTTCCAAAATGACTCCACAATTATTTCTTGGTGGATTTACCCCCTTCTTGATTTTTTTTCTATTGGGAAAGAGGAGGGGGAGCAGGGGAGGGATTCTCAGTCTTGCCCCATTTGAGCTCTTAAATCCCAGTTAAGGCTCAAAATACCACAGCAATGTAGTTGCAAATACTTATCTGACACTGGAAATGTGGCAACTGAAAAGGTTTTCCACTGGTACTGCAAGCTTAGACCAGCATCATATAAAATATTGAGAAGTCATTTTAGGAAAGGGAAAAAAATAGGGATTTTGCTATGGTCTTTAGAATCATAGAATCATAGAATCGATCTGGGTTGGAAGGGACCACAAGGATCATCTAGTTCCAACCCCTGCCATGGGCAGGGACACCTCACACTAGATCAGGCTGGCCAGAGCCTCATCCAGCCTGGGCTTAAACACTTCCACAGATGGGGCCTCAACCATCTCCCAGACAACCCATTCTAGGGCTTCAGCCACTCTCTCCACGGTGAAGAACTTCTTCCTTATATCCAGTCTGAATCTCCCCACCTCCAGCTTCATTCCATTCCCCCTAGTCTACCTGATAGCCTGAGAAGTCCCTCCCCAGCCTTCTTGGAGGCCCCCTTCAGATACTGGAAGGACACAATGAGGTCACCTCGGGCCTTCTCTTCTCCAGACTGAGCAGCCCCAACTCCTTCTCTTCATAGGAGAGGTGCTCCAGCCCTCTGATCATCCTCGTGGCCTTTCTCTGGACACCTGCTAGCATGGTCATATCTCCTCTTGTAATAGGGGCTCCAGAACGGGACACAGTACTCCAGGTAGGGCTAAATAGAATACTTACTGCAATCTCTAATCACCTGTTTCTGTGCAACTATCTGTAAACTTGAGGAACATTGTAGGTACATGAGACAAGAACACAGGAGAGCAAAAACAGAACTGAGATGTGCCAAATACCTGAGCTTATTCCAAGGAAAAGAGACAGAAAACTATTTTTTTTAATTAGATTTTTTTAACTCGGCAGACTTTTGGGAAATCTCATTGTGCTGAAGAAATATGGAAATAAAGCTGAATAATTTAAAATCAACATTAAATTTTGCTCTGCTTGTAAGTTGCAGTGGCATGGATACAGATGTCTCCCAGCTTAAAATAAAACTTTGCTTATGCTAGTTAACAGCTTGAATTACATAAGTAGCAATTCTCCTATAACCCTCAGTTCAGAAAAAAAACTCTTCCTGTTTTATGGTGGTGCTTATGAGCACGCAAATCTAAATTTGGAACCCTAAAATATTCTTCACTCTTATGTTTACATGTGTTGTCTGACTATATCACATTAACCTCTCTAAAATGTATCTTACAGTAGTTCACATCCTAGACTTCAACCCAGAAGCTAGAAGAAATACGCAATTTTGAGCAGTTTTGAAATCAATATATAAAGTATATTGCAGAAAGTATCAGCAAGAACACATGAAGTTATGAGCCTGCAGATCTGGAAGCTGACCTGGCATGGTGGAGAGGAGGTCTGAACTATGAAGACAAATTTGCAAGTTTGCTTTGTTGGAGAAGCAATACAATACAATACAATAAACCAGGTTGGAAGAAACTTCAAGATCATTGTGTCCAACCTATCAACCAATCCAACCCACCCAACAACTAGATCATGGCACCAAGCACCCCATCAAGTCTCCCCCTGAACACCTCCAATGATGGTGACTTCACCACCTCCACGGAGCAGCCCATTCCAATGGGCAATCAATCTCTGTATAGAACTTCCTCCTAACATCCAGCCTAAACCTCCTGGTGCAGCTTGAGACTGTATCCTCTTGTTCTGGTACTGGCTGCCTGGGAGAAAAGACCAACCTCCACCCCTGTCCTACAACCTCCCCTTCAGGTAGTTGTAGAGAGCAATAAGGTCACCCCTCAGTCTCCTCTTCTCAGGATAAGCAACCCCAACTCCTTCAGTCTCCCCTCATAGGGCTTGTGTTCCAAACCCCTCACCAACTTCGTTGCCCTTCTCTGGATACGTTCCAACAGAGTCAACATCCTTCCTAAACTGAGGGGCCCAGAACCGGACACAATCTTTCAAGGTGTGGCCTAACCAGCGCAGTGTACAGGGGAGAATGACCTCCTGCTCCTGCTGGCCACACTGTTCCTGATGCAGGCCAGGATGCCATTGGCCTTCTTGGCTGCCTGGGCACTCTGCAGGCTCATGTTCAGCCTCCCATTAACCAGCACCCCCAGGTCCCTCTCTGCCTCCTGACCCCAGCCTGTAGCACTGCCTGGGGTTGTTGTGGCCAATGTGCAGAACCCGGCACTTGGATGTGTTCAATCTCATGCTGTTGGACTCTGCCCATCTGTCAGCCTGTCGAGGTCCCTCTGCAAAGCCTCTCTACCCTCCAGCAGATCAACTCCTGCCCCCAGCTTGGTGTAGTCCACAAGTTTACTGATGATGGACTCAATGCCCTCATCCAGATCATCAATAAAGATGTTGAAGAGCATGGGGCCCAGCACTGATCCTTGGGGCACACCACTAGTGACTGGTCAACAGCTGGATGTGGCACCATTCACCACCACTCTCTGGGCTCGGCCCTCCAGCCAGTTCCTAACCCAATGCAGTGTGCTCCTGTCCAAGGCAGGGGCTGCCAGCTTGGCCAGGAGTTTGCTGTGGGGGATGGTGTCAAAGGCCTTGCTGAGGTCCAGGTAGACCACATCCACAGGCCTCCCCACATCCACCAGGTGGGTCACCTGATCATAGAAGGAGATCAGGTTGGTGAGGCAGGACCTGCCCTTCCTAAATCCATGCTGGCTAGGCCTGATCCCTTGGCCATCCTGTAAGTGGTGTGTGATGCACTCAAGATGACCTGTTCCATAATCTTTCCTGGCACTGAGGTCAGGCTGACAGGCCTATAATTCCTGGCTCTTCCAACCGGCCCTTCTTGTGGATGGGCACCACGTTGGCCAGCTTCCAGTCTTCTGGGACCTTCTCCAGTGGAGTCAGGACTGCTGAAAAATGATGGAGAGCAGCTTGGACAGCTCATCTGCCAGCTCTCTCAGCACCCTAGGATGGATCCCATCCAGTCCCATGGCCTTGTGGGGGTCAAGCAGCCGAGAAGATCTCTAACTTTCCCATCCTGGAACAGAGAGAACTATGCTGCTCCCTGGCTCCTTCTGCCAGCTCTGCAGGCCAGCTGTCTGGAAGCCGTTCTGTCCTGCAAGTAAAACTTGAGGCAAAGAAGGTGTTAAGTACCTCTGCCTTTTTCTTCATCCTTTGTTACAACATTGCCCTCTGTGCCCACCAAGGAGTGGAGGTTGTCCTTGCCCTTCCTCTTGCTATTAATATATTTATGAAGGACTTTTTTTGTCCTTCACAGCAGAGGCCAGTCCTGAGCTCCAAATGTGCTTTTGCCTTCCTAATTTTCTTCCTACAAGACCTAGCAACATCCCTAAACATTCCATGAGTTGACTCCCTTTTTTTCCAAAGACAATACCTTCTTTTTTTCCCTTAGTTCTATTAAAAGTTCATTACCCATCTGGGCTGGTTGTCTGCCCGGCAGCTCATCTTCCAGCACACTGGCACAGCCTGTTCCTGCACCTTCAAGAGTTTTCCTTGAAGTAGGTCCAGCTCTCCTGGACCCCTTTATTTTTAAGGGCTGTATCCCAAGGAACCTTCTGAGTTAGTTCCTTGAGTAACCTGAAGTCTGCCCTCCTGAAGTCAGGGTGGAGGTCTTCTTGCTTTTAAGCAAATCAATCTTCCTGTTCCTAGCCCAGCATGTGTTGTGTTGGTGTTTTACACCTTAGATTTTATGTATTTGCAAGCACCCCAGGAAAGCAATGAAAACTTAAAGAATGTATTTTTGAAATGCAAACAAAAGAGAATTCATTCATATAATATTGACTGTGCAGAAATGCAACAAAGCTCAAAACAGAGATCACCAATTAAAAATACACAATAATACAATACAATACACCAGGTTGGAAGAGACCTTCAAGATCATCGCGTCCAACCCATCAAACAATCCAACCCACCCAACAACTGAACCATACAGCCAAGCACCCCATCAAGTCTTCTCCTGAACACCTCCTGTGAAGGTGACTCCACCACCTCCACGGGTAGCCGATTCCAATGGGCAATCACTCTCTCCGTGTAGAACTTCTTCCTAACATCCAGCCTAAACCTGCCCTGGCGCAGCCTGAGACTGTGTCCTCTTGTTCTGGTGCTGGCTGCCTGGGAGAAGAGGCCAACCTCTGCCTGGCTACAACCTCCCTTCAGGTAGTTGTAGAGAGCAATAAGGTCACCCCTCAGTCTCCTCTTCTCCAGGCTAAGCAACCCCAGCTCCCTCAGCCTTTCCTCATAGGGCTTGTGTTCCAAACCCCTCACCAGCTTTGTTGCCCTTCTCTGGACACGTTCCAGCAAGTCAACATCCTTCCTAAACTGAGGGGCCCAGAACTGGACACAGTACTCAAGGTGCGGCCTAACCAGTGCAGTGTACAGGGGCACAATGACCTCCCTGCTCCTGCTGGCCACACTGTTCCTGATGCAAGCCAGGATGCCATTAGCCTTCTTGGCTGCCTGGGCACACTGCAGGCTCATGTTCAGCCTACAATCAACCAGTACCCCCAGGTCCCTCTCTGCCTGGCCACTCTCCAGCCACTCTGACCCCAGCCTGTAGCACTGCCTGGGGTTGTTGTGGCCAATGTGCAGAATCCGGCACTTGGATGTGTTAAATCTCATGCCATTGGACTCTGCCCATCTGTCCAGCCTGTCGAGGTCCCTCTGCAAAGCCTCTCTGCCCTCCAGCAAATCAACTGCTGCCCCCAGCTTGGTGTCATCTGCAAATTTACTGATGATGGACTCAATGCCCTCATCCAGATCATCAATAAAGATGTTGAAGAGCATGGGGCCCAGTACTGATCCCTGGGGCACACCACTAGTGACAGGCCGCCAGCTGGATGTGGCACCATTCACCATTACTCTCTGGGCTCGGCCCTCCAGCCAGTTCCTAACCCAACGCAGTGTGCTCCTGTCCAAGCCACGGGCTGCCAGCTTGGCCAGGAGTTTGCTGTGGGGAACGGTGTCAAAGGCCTTGCTGAGGTCCAGGTAGACCACATCCACAGGCCTCCCCACATCCACCAGGCGGGTCACCTGATCATAGAAGGAGATCAGGTTGGTCAGGCAGGACCTGCCCCTCCTAAATCCATGCTGGCTAGGCCTGAGCCCCTGGTCATCCTGTAAGTGCTGTGTGATCGCACTCGAGATGACCCGTTCCATAATCTTGCCTGGCACTGAGGTCAGGCTGACAGGCCTATAATTCCCCGGCTCATCCAATCGGCCCTTCTTGTGGATGGGCACCACGTTAGCCAGCTTCCAGTCTTCTGGGACCTCTCCAGTGAGCCAGGACTGCTGAAAAATGATGGAGAGCAGCTTGGACAGCTCATCTGCCAGCTCTCTCAGCACCCTAGGATGGATCCCATCCAGTCCCATGGCCTTGTGGGGGTCCAAGCAGCTGAGAAGATCTCTAACTTTCCCATCCTGGAACAGAGGAGAACTATGCTGCTCCCTGGCTCCTTCTGCCAGCTCTGCAGGCCAGCTGTCTGGAAGCCGTTCTGTCCTGCAAGTAAAACTTGAGGCAAAGAAGGTGTTAAGTACCTCTGCCTTTTCTTCATCCTTTGTTACAACATTGCCCTCTGTGCCCACCAAGGAGTGGAGGTTGTCCTTGCCCTTCCTCTTGCTATTAATATATTTATAGAAGGACTTTTTTTTGTCCTTCACAGCAGAGGCCAGTCTGAGCTCCAAATGTGCTTTTGCCTTCCTAATTTTCTTCCTACAAGACCTAGCAACATCCCTAAACATTCCATGAGTTGACTCCCTTTTTTCCAAAGACAATACACCTTCTTTTTTCCCTTAGTTCTATTAAAAGTTCATTACCCATCTGGGCTGGCTGTCTGCCCCGGCAGCTCATCTTCCAGCACACTGGCACAGCCTGTTCCTGCACCTTCAAGAGTTTTCCTTGAAGTAGGTCCAGCTCTCCTGGACCCCTTTATTCACGGAGAGAGTGATTGCCCATTGGAATCGGCTACCCGTGGAGGTGGTGGAGTCACCTTCACAGGAGGTGTTCAGGAGAAGACTTGATGGGGTGCTTGGCTGTATGGTCTAGTTGTTGGGTGGGTTGGATTGTTTGATGGGTTGGACGCGATGATCTTGAAGGTCTCTTCCAACCTGGTGTATTGTATTGTATTATTGTATTTTTAATTGGTGATCTCTGTTTTGAGCTTTGTTGCATTTCTGCACAGTCAATATTATATGAATGAATTCTCTTTTGTTTGCATTTCAAAAATACATTCTTTAAGTTTTCATTGCTTTCCTGGGGTGCTTGCAAATACATAAAATCTAAGGTGTAAAACACCAACACAACACATGCTGGGCTAGGAACAGGAAGATTGATTTGCTTAAAAGCAAGAAGACCTCCACCCTGGACTTCAGGAGGGCAGACTTCAGGTTACTCAAGGAACTAACTCAGAAGGTTCCTTGGGATACAGCCCTTAAAAATAAAGGGGTCCAGGAGAGCTGGACCTACTTCAAGGAAAACTCTTGAAGGTGCAGGAACAGGCTGTGCCAGTGTGCTGGAAGATGAGCTGCCGGGGCAGACAGCCAGCCCAGATGGGTAATGAACTTTTAATAGAACTAAGGGAAAAAAAGAAGGTGTATTGTCTTTGGAAAAAAAGGGAGTCAACTCATGGAATGTTTAGGGATGTTGCTAGGTCTTGTAGGAAGAAAATTAGGAAGGCAAAAGCACATTTGGAGCTCAGACTGGCCTCTGCTGTGAAGGACAAAAAAAAGTCCTTCTATAAATATATTAATAGCAAGAGGAAGGGCAAGGACAACCTCCACTCCTTGGTGGGCACAGAGGGCAATGTTGTAACAAAGGATGAAGAAAAGGCAGAGGTACTTAACACCTTCTTTGCCTCAAGTTTTACTTGCAGGACAGAACGGCTTCCAGACAGCTGGCCTGCAGAGCTGGCAGAAGGAGCCAGGGAGCAGCATAGTTCTCCTCTGTTCCAGGATGGGAAAGTTAGAGATCTTCTCAGCTGCTTGGACCCCCACAAGGCCATGGGACTGGATGGGATCCATCCTAGGGTGCTGAGAGAGCTGGCAGATGAGCTGTCCAAGCTGCTCTCCATCATTTTTCAGCAGTCCTGGCTCACTGGAGAGGTCCCAGAAGACTGGAAGCTGGCTAACGTGGTGCCCATCCACAAGAAGGGCCGATTGGATGAGCCGGGGAATTATAGGCCTGTCAGCCTGACCTCAGTGCCAGGCAAGATTATGGAACGGGTCATCTCGAGTGCGATCACACAGCACTTACAGGATGACCAGGGGCTCAGGCCTAGCCAGCATGGATTTAGGAGGGGCAGGTCCTGCCTGACCAACCTGATCTCCTTCTATGATCAGGTGACCCGCCTGGTGGATGTGGGGAGGCCTGTGGATGTGGTCTACCTGGACCTCAGCAAGGCCTTTGACACCGTTCCCCACAGCAAACTCCTGGCCAAGCTGGCAGCCCGTGGCTTGGACAGGAGCACACTGCGTTGGGTTAGGAACTGGCTGGAGGGCCGAGCCCAGAGAGTAATGGTGAATGGTGCCACATCCAGCTGGCGGCCTGTCACTAGTGGTGTGCCCCAGGGATCAGTACTGGGCCCCATGCTCTTCAACATCTTTATTGATGATCTGGATGAGGGCATTGAGTCCATCATCAGTAAATTTGCAGATGACACCAAGCTGGGGGCAGCAGTTGATTTGCTGGAGGGCAGAGAGGCTTTGCAGAGGGACCTCGACAGGCTGGACAGATGGGCAGAGTCCAATGGCATGAGATTTAACACATCCAAGTGCCGGATTCTGCACATTGGCCACAACAACCCCAGGCAGTGCTACAGGCTGGGGTCAGAGTGGCTGGAGAGTGGCCAGGCAGAGAGGGACCTGGGGGTACTGGTTGATTGTAGGCTGAACATGAGCCTGCAGTGTGCCCAGGCAGCCAAGAAGGCTAATGGCATCCTGGCTTGCATCAGGAACAGTGTGGCCAGCAGGAGCAGGGAGGTCATTGTGCCCCTGTACACTGCACTGGTTAGGCCGCACCTTGAGTACTGTGTCCAGTTCTGGGCCCCTCAGTTTAGGAAGGATGTTGACTTGCTGGAACGTGTCCAGAGAAGGGCAACAAAGCTGGTGAGGGGTTTGGAACACAAGCCCTATGAGGAAAGGCTGAGGGAGCTGGGGTTGCTTAGCCTGGAGAAGAGGAGACTGAGGGGTGACCTTATTGCTCTCTACAACTACCTGAAGGGAGGTTGTAGCCAGGCAGAGGTTGGCCTCTTCTCCCAGGCAGCCAGCACCAGAACAAGAGGACACAGTCTCAGGCTGCGCCAGGGCAGGTTTAGGCTGGATGTTAGGAAGAAGTTCTACACGGAGAGAGTGATTGCCCATTGGAATCGGCTACCCGTGGAGGTGGTGGAGTCACCTTCACAGGAGGTGTTCAGGAGAAGACTTGATGGGGTGCTTGGCTGTATGGTCTAGTTGTTGGGTGGGTTGGATTGTTTGATGGGTTGGACGCGATGATCTTGAAGGTCTCTTCCAACCTGGTGTATTGTATTGTATTATTGTATTTTTAATTGGTGATCTCTGTTTTGAGCTTTGTTGCATTTCTGCACAGTCAATATTATATGAATGAATTCTCTTTTGTTTGCATTTCAAAAATACATTCTTTAAGTTTTCATTGCTTTCCTGGGGTGCTTGCAAATACATAAAATCTAAGGTGTAAAACACCAACACAACACATGCTGGGCTAGGAACAGGAAGATTGATTTGCTTAAAAGCAAGAAGACCTCCACCCTGGACTTCAGGAGGGCAGACTTCAGGTTACTCAAGGAACTAACTCAGAAGGTTCCTTGGGATACAGCCCTTAAAAATAAAGGGGTCCAGGAGAGCTGGACCTACTTCAAGGAAAACTCTTGAAGGTGCAGGAACAGGCTGTGCCAGTGTGCTGGAAGATGAGCTGCCGGGGCAGACAGCCAGCCCAGATGGGTAATGAACTTTTAATAGAACTAAGGGAAAAAAAGAAGGTGTATTGTCTTTGGAAAAAAAGGGAGTCAACTCATGGAATGTTTAGGGATGTTGCTAGGTCTTGTAGGAAGAAAATTAGGAAGGCAAAAGCACATTTGGAGCTCAGACTGGCCTCTGCTGTGAAGGACAAAAAAAGTCCTTCTATAAATATATTAATAGCAAGAGGAAGGGCAAGGACAACCTCCACTCCTTGGTGGGCACAGAGGGCAATGTTGTAACAAAGGATGAAGAAAAGGCAGAGGTACTTAACACCTTCTTTGCCTCAAGTTTTACTTGCAGGACAGAACGGCTTCCAGACAGCTGGCCTGCAGAGCTGGCAGAAGGAGCCAGGGAGCAGCATAGTTCTCCTCTGTTCCAGGATGGGAAAGTTAGAGATCTTCTCAGCTGCTTGGACCCCCACAAGGCCATGGGACTGGATGGGATCCATCCTAGGGTGCTGAGAGAGCTGGCAGATGAGCTGTCCAAGCTGCTCTCCATCATTTTTCAGCAGTCCTGGCTCACTGGAGAGGTCCCAGAAGACTGGAAGCTGGCCAACGTGGTGCCCATCCACAAGAAGGGCCGGTTGGAAGAGCCAGGGAATTATAGGCCTGTCAGCCTGACCTCAGTGCCAGGAAAGATTATGGAACAGGTCATCTTGAGTGCGATCACACACCACTTACAGGATGGCCAAGGGATCAGGCCTAGCCAGCATGGATTTAGGAAGGGCAGGTCCTGCCTCACCAACCTGATCTCCTTCTATGATCAGGTGACCCACCTGGTGGATGTGGGGAGGCCTGTGGATGTGGTCTACCTGGACCTCAGCAAGGCCTTTGACACCATCCCCCACAGCAAACTCCTGGCCAAGCTGGCAGCCCCTGCCTTGGACAGGAGCACACTGCATTGGGTTAGGAACTGGCTGGAGGGCCGAGCCCAGAGAGTGGTGGTGAATGGTGCCACATCCAGCTGTTGACCAGTCACTAGTGGTGTGCCCCAAGGATCAGTGCTGGGCCCCATGCTCTTCAACATCTTTATTGATGATCTGGATGAGGGCATTGAGTCCATCATCAGTAAACTTGTGGACGACACCAAGCTGGGGGCAGGAGTTGATCTGCTGGAGGGTAGAGAGGCTTTGCAGAGGGACCTCGACAGGCTGGACAGATGGGCAGAGTCCAACAGCATGAGATTGAACACATCCAAGTGCCGGGTTCTGCACATTGGCCACAACAACCCCAGGCAGTGCTACAGGCTGGGGTCAGAGGCAGAGAGGGACCTGGGGGTGCTGGTTAATGGGAGGCTGAACATGAGCCTGCAGAGTGCCCAGGCAGCCAAGAAGGCCAATGGCATCCTGGCCTGCATCAGGAACAGTGTGGCCAGCAGGAGCAGGGAGGTCATTCTCCCCCTGTACACTGCGCTGGTTAGGCCACACCTTGAGTACTGTGTCCGGTTCTGGGCCCCTCAGTTTAGGAAGGATGTTGACTTGCTGGAACGTGTCCAGAGAAGGGCAACGAAGTTGGTGAGGGGTTTGGAACACAAGCCCTATGAGGGGAGACTGAAGGAGTTGGGGTTGCTTATCCTGGAGAAGAGGAGACTGAGGGGTGACCTTATTGCTCTCTACAACTACCTGAAGGGAGGTTGTAGACAGGTGGAGGTTGGTCTCTTCTCCCAGGCAGCCAGTACCAGAACAAGAGGATACAGTCTCAAGCTGCACCAGGGGAGGTTTAGGCTGGATGTTAGGAGGAAGTTCTATACAGAGAGATTGATTGCCCATTGGAATGGGCTGCCCGTGGAGGTGGTGAAGTCACCATCATTGGAGGTGTTCAGGGGGAGACTTGATGGGGTGCTTGGTGCCATGATCTAGTTGTTGGGGTGGGTTGGATTGGTTGATAGGTTGGACACAATGATCTTGAAGTTCTCTTCCAACCTGGTTTATTGTATTGTATTGTATTGCTCTTCCACAAAGCAAACTTGCAAATTTGTCTTCATAGTTCAGACCCTCTCCACCATGCCAGGTCAGCTTCCAGATCTGCAGGCTCATAACTTCATGTGTTCTTGCTGATACTTTCTGCACATACTTTATATATTGATTTCAAAACTGCTCAAAATTGCGTATTTCTTCTAGCTTCTGGGTTGAAGTCTAGGATGTGAACTACTGTAAGATACATTTTAGAGAGGTTAATGTGATATAGTCAGACAACACATGTAAACATAAGAGTGAAGAATATTTTAGGGTTCCAAATTTAGATTTGCGTTCATAAGCACCACCATAAAACAGGAAGAGTTTTTTTTCTGAACTGAGGGTTATAGGAGAATTGCTACTTATGTAATTCAAGCTGTTAACTAGCATAAGCAAAGTTTTATTTTAAGCTGGAGACATCTGTATCCATGCCACTGCAACTTACAAGCAGAGCAAAATTTAATGTTGATTTTAAATTATTCAGCTTTATTTCCATATTTCTTCAGCACAATGAGATTTCAAAAAGTCTGCCGAGTTAAAAAAATCTTAATTAAAAAAATAGTTTTCTGTCTCTTTTCCTTGAATAAGCTCAGGTATTTGGCACATCTCAGTTCTGTTTTTGCTCTCCTGTGTTCTTGTCTCATGTACCTACAATGTTCCTCAAGTTTACAGATAGTTGCACAGAAACAGGTGATTAGAGATTGCAGTAAGTATTCTCTATTTAGCCCTACCTGGAGTACTGTGTCCCGTTCTGGAGCCCCTATTACAAGAGGGATATGACCATGCTAGCAGGTGTCCAGAGAAAGGCCACGAGGATGATCAGAGGGCTGGAGCACCTCTCCTATGAAGAGAAGGAGTTGGGGCTGCTCAGTCTGGAGAAGAGAAGGCTCCGAGGTGACCTCATTGTGTCCTTCCAGTATCTGAAGGGGGCCTCCAAGAAGGCTGGGGAGGGACTTCTCAGGCTATCAGGTAGACTAGGGGGAATGGAATGAAGCTGGAGGTGGGGAGATTCAGACTGGATATAAGGAAGAAGTTCTTCACCGTGAGAGAGTGGTGAAGCCCTAGAATGGGTTGTCTGGGGAGATGGTTGAGGCCCCATCTGTGGAAGTGTTTAAGCCCAGGCTGGATGAGGCTCTGGCCAGCCTGATCTAGTGTGAGGTGTCCCTGCCCATGGCAGGGGGTTGGAACTAGATGATCCTTGTGGTCCCTTCCAACCCAGACTGATTCTATGATTCTATGATTCTAAAGACCATAGCAAAATCCCTATTTTTTTTCCCTTTCCTAAAATGACTTCTCAATATTTTATATGATGCTGGTCTAAGCTTGCAGTACCAGTGGAAAACCTTTTCAGTTGCCACATTTCCAGTGTCAGATAAGTATTTGCAACTACATTGCTGTGGTATTTTGAGCCTTAACTGGGATTTAAGAGCTCAAATGGGGCAAGACTGAGAATCCCTCCCCTGCTCCCCCCCTCCTCTTTCCCAATAGAGAGAAAAAAATCAAGGAAGGGGGTAAATCCACCAAGAAATAATTGTGGAGTCATTTTGGAAGTAGAGAGGAAAAAAAAATGTCTTTAAACTATATATATACAAACATATTTTAGATAGATAGATAGATAGATAGATAGATAGATAGATAGATAAAACACTAACAGGAAGGGTTCACAAGGGTAAGGAACAAGGATGGGTGGGGAAAATAAGAATACAAAACCAGTCCTTTGAAGAGGCATGGATGTAGCAGGGAGAGGACCACGCCTGACCATGTGGCAGAGAAGCAGGAAGCCAGCAGCAACCCTCTCTCATCCCCATGAGGCAGAAGTAAAAGAGACCAATTGCTGCGGTGTCCTCCTTTTTATAGGCATGCTGGACGGGAAGGGGAGTGGAACAGACTAACTCAGTTCCCCAGGAGGAAAACGCCCTCCAGGGAGGGCAATGCTCTCACAATCCCTCCTCCACCCTCATCCCAGCCCCACCCCACTCCCCACTTTCAGGATGGGTGTAACCCATCACAATTGCTAAAATAAAGCACTTGGAAAATATACCCTGTAGGGTTCCTGAGTAGGGAAACGTACAGAAAGATTTTCTTGGCAAATTCTAATGCTAACACAGCAGCACATTAACAAGGTACTTTATTATCAACACAGCCAGTTACTGTGCAAAATATTTAGGTTTAGAAACACCAGTACCTTTCAGTATAATCCTCATGCTTCCTCTGAGTGTTTTGTATGCTTTCACTTATTCTCTTCAGCATATGTGTACATCTTCCCATGGCTTTGATGATCCAACCCACTTTTCTACCTCTGGTGGGAAATCCCTAGCGTCTGATTAGTACAGTTTCTTTGGAATTACTTAGACTTTTCTTTCTTTAAACATAGACCTGCATTTCCAGTGCACTTTTTAGGCCCAGGCGTAATGGTATGGTTTCAAACCTTTCACAAGGGACTGTCTTAAAGGTATGTCACCAAATGAGGCAGAACACGAAATATTCCTTGAGTAAACATCTCCAAGCCTGCTCACTCCTCACATATCAATCAAGACTAGGTGTTCTCCGTCTCTGCTTCTTCTGAATTACTGCTTTTTTTGGTTTACCAGAGCTTTTTCTAATCATGGAATGTCTTATCAACTTGCATCATGTCAATATATAAAGAGTTACATGGAGAAGACTGCAGTCTGGCTCTTCTGTATCCATGCATGCATTAAAAACAGAGGTGGGGAGCTTTGGAGAATGGGTCTTTTCCTCCCTTCCTCCCACAGCTGGTCAAAGCAGGAAGGCGTCTGACTTCTGTTTCCAACTTACATTTTCCATTCTTTGACTATTTTTAAGAATAAAATTATTCTTGAGGGGGAAAAAAAGCTTTTAAAAGAACATGGGTGTGCTCTTGCTTCTCCTCTGTAGCTGGTGACACAGCCTACACAATTGTATTTTGAAAATGCTATTCCAAGGGAGGACTGAGTAGCCTGGATGTCTCCTGCAGTATGAAAAAACCTCTCTCACCACAATCACAGCAACAAAGATGACATAACATTTAAGGATTTGATAAATTTGTCAGAACTATTCACCATGATGTACTGCAGAATTTAACAAGAGTGTTAGATGTATAGTTGATTTCTCCAATCCCACATTGCTGCAAAGAAAACTCCAGTAAGCATCTCTTTTCCATTTATGAATCTACAGCACCTCATTATCCCTGCCAAGGAAAGCACAAGAGCTTTAACATTTAAGCATAAATGAAAAAAGTCAAAGGAAAACTTCAGCTTATCCAGTTTAAAGAGTCTATTTAGAAGGCGATCAAGAACTCCACTCTTCTCATTTGGTGAAGCAAAAAAGTCTTTATGGAACAAGATGTATAATTCAACCTCTCTCTTCAGGACACAGTAATGCCACAGTTGTAAAAGTCCTACACTTCTTCTACTTCTTTTGAGTATCATCTGTTTTGTAATAGAGGACCTCAGAATCTTTAAATGGGGCTGAAATAAAGAAAACTGAATAGCTGAAAGAAGCCCTATATTTCTTTCAAGCATGATACTGAGCTGAAAATAGATAAAATGGATGTCTGTCTGATAGCTGTTTTCCACATACAGTTATGCTTATTATTCAACTTTACCCAGAGCTTGTTTGCAAGCTTTTAAATGTGGTGGGTTTTTTTAATTATTATTTTTAGAAACCCAACTAAATTAGCAAAAAGAAATCTACTTGGGCAAAATGGGGTATTTGAAGCACAATTAAAAAAATATGCTAATGCCGAAACAAATAAACAAATACAATACCAAAACTTTTGGGCTTGTTCTGCTAAATCATAACCTTGTTTTGAAAGTTGGTATGTGTTTTGTAATTTTTTCTTGTTAGGACAAAGAACAGTGTTCACTGGAGTTTTAGTTCACTTTAACATGTTATTTGGGGACTTTTTTGAACTGCTGATAGTAAGAAAGTAGCCTATGTTTTTTAGCATAATTTAAATGTTTCTTTTTAACCTATATGTTTTGATGGTATTTTATATATCAGGCTTTCACTTGGAGGAAAGATAAAAGGGATGGTATATGAACTTACATAACTTCTAACACAGATGTCATTATCTACTTTTTTTCCTTTGAAAAATACATTGTCTTTTTCTCTGAAAAATATATTGATCCAAATGCTGAATTCAGCTGTAAGATATGGTACAACAAACTCCAGGGAAGTCAACGGACTTTCTTAGGATTTTCAGGTATAACAGACTAGGCTTTACCTATGTGTGTTTCAGGTTTGTTACAAGTAGTACACACTTGATGTGTTAACAAATATAAACACTATAAACAGTTTTATCTACAAATAATCAGTCGATCATAATTTCTGACTAACAAAGAGATAGATATACAAGCGTCTCACTCTTCAAAAGAACTTCCTGGGGTTTTCTGATTTTTTTTTTCTAACTTCAGTCTCTTCTCCAGGCTGAACAATCCTAACCCTCTTAGCCTTACCTCACAGAAAAAATGTTGCAGCATTTCTGACCATTTTTGTCTGGACCCACTTAGACAGCTCCATGATGTTGTGCTGTGGACCCTCTGACTGGAGACCCTAGATGACATATTGTGGGTGGGATCTCAGCACACTATGGTAGAGAAGGAGAATCACCCTGTTTGATCATGGTGGTTTTTTTATTGTAGCCCAGGATATGTCTGGCTTTCTGGATTGAGAGAGCACATGGCCAGCTCATAAGTAATTTTTTCTGTCAATATCCCTAAGTTGTTGGATGTTAGGAACAAGTTCTTTACCATCAGCGTAGTGGAACACTGCAACAGGTTGCCCAGGCTTGACAGAGTTCTGGGCAGCCTGATCTAGTTGAGGATGACCCTGCATACTGCACAGGGCATTGGACTAGATGACCTTTGGAGGTCCCTTCCAACCCAGACCATTGACCATTCTGTGATTTTCCACAGGGCTGCTCTCAATCCACTCATCTACCCGCCTGTGTTGATACTGTGGATTGCCCTAATGCATGCGGAGGGCACCTGACCTTGTTGGACTTCATAAGGTTTACTTTGGCCCACCTCTCAAGCCTGTCAAGGTCTCTGGATGGCAATCCTTCTCTCAAGCATATCAGCTGCAGCACTCAACCTGGTGGCATCCACAAACATGCTGAAACTGCACCCAATTCTACTGCCTATGTCATTATTGAGCCCAACATAGACCCCTGAGAGACACTAATTTTTATGTCCATTTGGACATGGAACCATGGACTGCAACTCTTTGGATGCAGATAGCAAATTCCTCAGCCATTCAAGAGTCCATCCCTCAACACTTACCTCTCCAATTTAATGACAAAGATGATGGGGGTAGTGGGGATGGTGGTGTCTGTGTTACAGGCTTTACAGAAGTCAAGATCGATTACATCAGTTGCTCTTCTCTTATCCAGTAACACAGTCATTCTATCTTAGAAGGTCACCAGATCACACAGGCATGATTTTTCTTTGAGAAGCCATGTTGTCTGTCTCTAATCACATCTCTGACATTCATACACTTTGGCAGAGCTTCCAGGAGGATCTGTTCCATTATGTTACAGATACAGGGTATGGAGATAAGGATGACCAGCTGACAGTTCCCAAGGTCATCCCTTTTACTGATTTTAAAAATAGCTATTACATTTCTCTTCTCCAGTCACAGAGACTTTGCCTGACTCCCATCACTTTTCAGTTTGTACAAACTCTAAATGTGGTGTGATTGACAAGACAGTCTTCTAAAGTTGCTATGCGATCTACACCTTACATAGAATTCCAAGAAAATCTTGTAGCTGTCCTCTCCTTACAAGAAAACCACAAAGCAAATGTTGTTGATGTCCAAGACTAACATTTTTTCTTAGCCTCCTTTTTAACTTCTGCATTAAATTATTGCATTTCCTTATTTAAACATTTTTCTCTTTCTAGTGCAGGTTTGTATCTTTGACCTCAAAGAAAATACACTGCTTTTGCAACTAGGTAGAGAAACAGTGAATTTGTAATTATCTCCCTTATTCTCTTTCTTTATAGTTTCTCTTATTTAAAAAATTAAAATCCAGTAGGCAGGATTATCCTTGTGTTATGATGAAAATTCCCACTAGTATAAAAACTGAATTAATTCATCACATCTTTCAGGAGAAATGTAGGGAATGGATGATCTCTATCCAATATTCCTAAAATCAGGAAGCTTGGAATACCTTTGGGAACAAAAGGATGAAGAATAAGTGCATTGTCGAGTTACATGGGTTGAAAAAAGGAACTATTTCAGAAACTAATGCTCAGACATTGCAGAATTTCTAATCTACATACAGTATGCAGATGTGAATACTTATGTCTACAGCAATATTACTGTAGGTTTCTAAATAGTTTGTATGCGTATTTGGTTTGGCTAAGCTGGAGGTAATTCTCCTCAAAGCATCCTTCTAGTGCTGTTTCGCAGTGCTGTAGCTGGGTGTGGATAACACACCGGTGTTTTGGCTACTGCTGAACAAGCATCCAGGCTGTCATTTTACAATACAATACAATACACCAGGTTGAAAGAGACCTTCAAGATCATCGCATCCAACCCATCAACCAATCCAACCCAACTAAATAACTAAACCAGTCAGATGACCAGACCCTCCCCAACGGTATTCTGAGGAGTGGGCAAGATCTTGAGAGGGGACACAGTCAAGCCAGCTGACCCAAACTGGTAAAATGGGTATTCCATGCCATATGACATCAGTTCAGAGATAAGAAAAAGGTCAAAGAAGGAAGTGGGGGACTTTCATCCATGGCATCTGTCCTCCAGAGGAACGGCTACACTTAGAGCCCTGCTTCCCAAGACTGACCACCGTCTGTTGATGGGAAGTAGAGAATAACATCTCTCTCGGCTTTTACTTGTGCACGTAGCCTTTCGTTTATTCTTGGCATTATTAAATTGCTTCTATTTTATAACTGGATTTTAATAAATATTTCCCCCTCTCCCTTGTCCATTTAAGAAGGGGAGTGACAGAGAGGCAGTGGTGGACATTTGGCCCCCAGCCAGGGACAAACCACCACAGAATGGTAGTTTTGAGCTAGCCACATTTTTAAAATTAATGTCATTATTTTGTCCTGGTTAAGACGACCCTAGTAATCCAAACAGATGTCAGGACCAGTAGTTCCTATGAGAGAAAAAAAATAATCATAAGCTATCAAAAGGATTAAGGAACCCATGACAGGTAACTTAGGGTTTCAATTTGGTTAATGAAAGTAGTTATGACATACTTCCTCCCACACAATGTCATTAGGTATTAATTTAGGAACACTAAATATCCTAAATTATCAGAAGATGTTCACTCTATAAACAGGAAATCTGTATGCAGGACACACACACAGTATCACACAGTATTACCAAGGTTGGAAGAGACCTCGAAGATCATCGAGTCCAACCTGTAACCACAAACCTCACGAACAGACCATGGCACCAAGTGCCACATCCAGTCCCCTCTTGAACGCCTCCAGGAACGGCAACTCCACCACCTCCCCGGGCAGCCCATTTCAATGACGAATCATTCTCTCAGTGAAGAACTTTCTCCTCACCTCCAGCCTAAACTTCCCCTGGTGCAGCTTGAGACTGTGTCCCCTTGTTCTGGTGCTGGTTGCTAGAGAGAAGAGGCCAACCCCTTCCTGGCTACAACCACCTTTCAGGTAGTTGTAGAGAGCAATGAGGTCGCCCCTGAGCCTCCTCTTCTCCAGGCTAAACAACCCCAGCTCCCTCAGCCTCTCCTCATAGGGCTTGTGCTCAAGGCCTCTCCCCAGCCTTGTTGCCCTTCTCTGGACACGTTCAAGTGTCTCAATGTCCTTCTTAAACTGAGTGGCCCAGAACTGGACACAGGACTCAAGGTGCGGCCTAACCAAAGCAGAGTACAGGGGCACAATGACCTCCCTGCTCCTGCTGGTCACACTATTCTTGATGCAGGCCAGGATGCCATTGGCCTTCTTGGCCACCTGGGCACACTGCTGGCTCATGTTCAGGCGGCTGTCGATCAGCACCCCCAGGTCCCTCTCTGTCCGGCCGCTCTCCAGCCACTCTGACCCCAGCCTGTAGCTCTGCATGGGGTTGTTGTGGACAAAGTGCAGCACCCGGCACTTGGACTTGTTGAATTCCATCCCACTGGACTCCGCCCATCTGTCCAGCCGATCGAGGTCCCTCTGCAGAGCCCTTCCACCCTCTAACTGACCAACATCTGCTCCTAACTTGGTGTCATCTGCAAATTTGCTGATGACTGTCTCAATGCCCTCATCCAGATCGTCAATGTGGATGGGGCCCAGCACTGATCCCTGGGGGATGCCACTGGTGACTGGCCTCCAGCTGGATGTGGCACCATTGACCACCACTCTCTGGGCCCGGCCCTCCAGCCAGTTCCTAACCCAGCACAGAGTGCTGCTGTCCAAGCCACGAGCTGACAGCTTGGCCAGCATTTTGCTGTGGGGGATGGTGTCAAAGGCCTTGCTGAAGTCCAGGTAAACCACATCCACAGGCCTCCCCACATCCACCAGGCAGGTCACCTGATCATAGAAGAAGATCAGGTTGGAGAGGCAGGACCTGCCCTTCCTGAATCCATGTTGCCTGGACCTGATCCCTTGGCCATCCTGCAGGTGCGCAGTTATTGCCGCCAGGATGATCTGCTCCATCATTTTCCCTGGCACTGAGGTCAGGCTGACTGGCCTATAGTTTCCGGGTTCCTCCATCCGTCCCTTTTTGTGGATAGGGACCACACTGGCCAGTTTCCAGTCTTCTGGGACCTCACCGGTAAGCCAGGACTGGAGGAAAATGATGGAGAGCGGCTTGGCCAGCTCACCTGCCAGCTCTCTCAGCACCTAGGATGGATTCCATCCGGCCCCATGGACTTGTGAGTGTCCAAGTGGCTCAGCACGTCCCGAACCAATTCCTCATGGATATCCAGGGCATTACACTGCTCCCTGACCCCATCACCCAGCTCAGGAGGCCACTCGTCCTGAACTCCTCCTGCCTCGCTGTTGAAAATTGAGGCAAAGAAGGTGTTCAGGACCTCAGCCTTTTCCTCGTCTTTAGTCACCGTGTTCCCTTCCAGGTCCAATAGGGAGTGCAGGTTCTTCCTGCCCTTCTTTTTGGCATTAACGTATTTGTAAAAGTGCTTTTTATTGTCCTTCACCTAGGTGGCCAGCCTCAGCTCCAACTGGGCCTTTGCCTCCCTATTTTTTTTCCTACATAATCTAACAACTTCCTTAAACATACCTCGAGAAGCCTTCCCCTCCTTCCAAAGGTGATACAGCCTCTTTTTTTCCCCTAGTTCCTCCAGGAGCTGCTTGCTCATCCAGGCTGGTCGACTTCCCTGCTGCCTCATCTTTCAGCAGATGGGAACCGCCAGTTCCTGTGCCTTCAAGAGCTCCTGTTTAAAATAGGTCCAACCCTCCTGGACCCCTCGGTTCTTGAGGGCTGATACCCAGGGAGCTTTGCAGATAAGTTTCCTAAACAGGCTGAAGTTCGCCCTCCGGAAGTCCAAGGTGAAGGTTCTGTTGGTGCTCCTCCCTATCTCCCTGTAAATTGAAAGCTTCACCATCTCATGGTCGCTGCACCCCAGGCAGCCTCCCACGGTCACGTCTCCCACCAGCCCTTCTCTATTGGAGAACAGCAGGTCAAGCAGAGCTTGACCCCTGGTAGGCTCACTCAACAGCTGCATCAGGAAGTTGTCCTCCATGCGCTCCAGGAATCTTCTGGACTGCTTCCTCTCTGCTGAGTTAAGGTCCCAGCAGATATCTGGCAGGTTAAAGTCACCCACAAGGACAAGATCTGATGACCTTGAGACAGCCTCCAGTTGCTTATAGAATGTTTCATCTGCCTCCTCATCCTGGTTGGGTGGTCTATAACAGACTCCAACCAGGATATCAGTTTTGTTGGTCTGCCCCCTGATTTTAACCCACAGGCTCTCAATCCCTTCGTTTTCCACCTCAAGTTGTGTGGCAGAGAGTGACTCCCTGATATACAGAGCCACCCCCTCCTCCTCTTCTCCCTTGCCTGTCCCTCCTGAAGAGCCTGTAACCCCCAGTGCAGCACTCCAATCATGTGTATCATCCCACCATGTTTCTGAGATGGCGACTATATCGTAGTCACCCTGGTGGACCAGGACTTCCAGCAGAGCTGTAGCAGGCTGAGAAGTTATTGAAAACTCAGTGTTGAGTGAGAATTTTTCAGGTGGTAAAGAGACTCCTGCAAAGGCCACCTAATGCACTGGAAATTTATCACATAATTAATACTGAAGATGGATTCTTCTGGGTCAGCATGGTATTGAATACTCATCATCAGATTCAACTGACTAAAACCATGACACTGACGAACAGCTCACAGCAATGTGATGAGAGCTTGGAGATATTTTTTCTGAAAATAATGTTTTTGGATATCACAAAAATCCTCATTTCAGTGATAAACACAAAATCCCAGATTTGAAACCCTGGAAGACCTGTGTGCTGGGTTACACCACCCTGGGGGGAGGAGTTGTGAGAGCCCTGCTTCCCCGGGAGTCAAAAGAAACCTGATCCAGGTGGATGTGGTTTCTCCCTCTTGGGAAGAAGGGTCCCCCAAGTTTAAGTTGGTCTGTTCTGCTCCCCCTTCCTGTTCAGCAAGACTGGGGGGGGGGGGGAGGAGGAGGGAGGGGGCATGGCAGCCATTCTGGATCTTTGCTCCTGCCTTGCCTGTTTGGAAGCACCCACAGCTGCTGCTGGCCTCCTGGTTTTGCCACAGGGTCAGGCCTGCCATGTTTTGCCACGTGATCTTCTCCCTGCAGCATCCACGCTTCCCTAAAGGACTGAAATCCACATACATCAAGGGAGATACAAGGCCATCCAAATTTGGTTTTCTATATTCTCCTATTCATCCTTATTCTTTACCCTTGTAAATCCCCCTGTTATTGCTATATATATACATAGTTAAAAAATTTACTTCTCCTACTTTCAAACTGACTCCAGATTGTTTTTTGATTAACTCCAGTTAAGGCTTAAACCACCACAACCTGCTGCAGTAGTTTTGAATTAAGTGTTTAAGTTAATTTAGTAGATATATCAACATAAACAGCCTGGCTGAAGACAAAAGGGTATTCTAAAAAGAAGATGGAGAGTAATAAACCACTGAAGCATCAATAGAAATACACAAGAAGATTATTTGTAAGTAAAGGAACTTGGATGGTTAGTGTTAGCCTGGTGGGCTAGCTCTTGATAAAAATATACAGAAACATACTATTTTTGTTGCAGAAAAATAAGAAAAGATAGAATTCATAGGACTGGTAGCACAAAGATTAGCAGTTAAGACAGATACTAAAAATAGGGGGTCAGTTCTGCACACACCTTTTATGAAAGACTTGGGGTAGCAGATGATGCAAGATAATTTTGTTGGAGGGTCTTTTGTGAATGGAAAAAGTCAAGTGTGACATAGCCTTGGTCTTGCCTTTAGATGACCCATCTATACTCCTTGTGTCCCTCACTGATTCCATCCATGTGCTGGGTTACACCCATCCTGGGGGAGGGCTGTGAGAGCCCTGCTTCCCTCAGAGCACAAAAGAAACCTGATCCAGGTGAACAGAGAGGGACTTGGTTTCCTCCTCCCAGGAGATGGGGTCCCCCAGGTCAAAGGTGGTCTATTCCACTCCCCCTTCCTGTCCAGCAAGCCTATAAAAAGGGAGACACTTCAACCCTTTTCTCTTTTTCTTCTGCCTCATCTGCTTGAGAGGGCAAACAGCTGCAGCCAGTCTCCTGATTCTTCCACATGGTCAGGCCTGGGCTCTCCCTGCTGCATCTGTGCTTCTCTAAAGGACCAAAATCCCTGCACATCCAGGGAAATATAAGGCCATCCAGGCTTGAGTTTATATATGTTCCTGTTTATCCTATTCCTTACCCTTGTAAACCCTCCTTGTTGCAGCTCTATATATAATTAAAAAATTTACTTCTCCTATTTCCAAACTGACTCCAGATTGGTTTTTTGGTAGATTTACCTCCTTCTCTTTCCCCTACCCCTTCTGTTTTTCCTTTCCTTTCTCTTTATCAGGGAAAAGGGAGGGGGGGCAGGGCAGGAATTCTTGGTTTGCTACCATCTGAGGTCTTAAACTCCAGTTAAGGCTCAAACTACTACAATCCATCATGGCTGAAAAACTGCACCCAAACAATAATGTTTGCAATGACAGAAAATAAAAATCTAATGGCTTATCTAGATGAAATAATTCTACAGTACTTTTATAGATGCATTTCAATAATTATATTTGTTGTACAAATGGAAAAAAAAATCTTAAGAACTGTAATCATACAATAAATATATTATTAGTTTAGTTAAAAAGGATCCATTTTCTTAAGTACTATACATAATTATTTTTTTCTGAAAATCAGGTTGATTATTGTCAATATTTCAACTTTCTTGATGCTTTTCTGAACATAAAATCAGACCACGGGTGTATTAGCTAGACACGTAATATCTTAGTTTTGCAGAAGTAATGGGGGAGAAAATTGCTCTGCATTGCTTACATTGCTCTTCTTGGTGTATCTCTTGCTTAACACCTGAAAATCCTCTGTATTTCATTGAGAATTTCCTTAAGAAAAGCAAGACTGGAACATCTCATTAGCAGAACCTCATGATAGTGTCATGAAATTTAGTAAAGCTCCTAGAAAATGTTACATACGAGGATAAACTACATCTCGTTTTTAATGGTTCTCATATCAGAATAATTAAAATCTCATACTTAGAGAAACACAAAATGTGACCTCAAACACAATGAACAGTTTTCCTGTTAGTTGCAATTTAAGGGTAAATGAATAAAACTGGAAAATAAAGGCTCTGTAAATGTTTGTTGGACCAGCTCTCTACATAGGCAGTGACTTACTGAGAAAAAAAAATCAGATAAGGGCGCTTTACTTCTCCTGTGAAATTATACTTCTGTTGCTTACCCTAACCTCCCACTATCTACATCCCCAGATTCTACCTCTTTCCTGCAAAGTCAATGTATGATATTGTTACAGGTCGTCAACTGACTTGCCGTATTTGGCACTAGCTTAATTAGTTTTGGTAAACGCTTTTTGATGACTCGTGGGAGAGTTCTTTTGATCTCTTTACTAACTGACATACCATTTTCTATGCTGAAAGCAATGACAACAATGTCCCATGGACATAAAATTTTAGGAAATGGCTACCCATAGTCCAATAACTGAAACTTCTTTAAGAAATGGACTAGGTAAGATGGAAAATACACATCAGCAGTAATATTTGATCATAAAAGATCTGATCTTTTGTCACGTGTTTAAACTTCGTAGGTAGAATTCTGTGTTACACAGACTTGGTGGCAACCTTTACTGCATGGGACAAAGAATCCCACTGCACAAAGCTGCCTCTTCACATTACATCCATGGACACAAAAAACTATGGCTTTATTTATCAGCTGTAATACAATTTGCTAGATGGTCCATTGTTTATCCTAATATGTTTCTCTTAATTAAAGCGTTCTGATACAACTCTCTGATATATTACTCTGTGGAGCAATACCAGAATATGCTCTGCAACAATCTCTAAATTATGATTCAACTCTTTACATGTCCTTACTCTCTGATTCTGCTTACTTTATGCAGCAGAGAAGCCTCCCTCTTTCCCCCTCCCCCAATACATAAGTTGAAGTTAGTGATCAGAATATGGCAGCTTCTTTTAATGAGCTATAATTTTCCCTCCCCATCTGGGAGTGACACCTCTTCTGCAGTAGATGAGAAAAGACAAGCAGCATTCCTACCTTCATGCATTCATCTTATTCCAGAGAAGGCCCTGGAAAAGGCCACCTCATCTTTACAAGATACTTCATCTTTACAATATTCATCTCTTCTTAATCTTTCAAGGGAAATCAACTTAAAGTACCAGTGCCTGTAGAGAAGATTTTTTGCCACATACCACTCACAACTTTTTGTTTCAAGTAAAGCCCCACAAACCTGGGTATATATTCACTTGAAATTTTGATGTGCTTTTGTAAATATTCTGAGATTTTTGTCTTTTTCAACAACAGGAAAATCCTGTAAAGCATCAGAAGGATAGATTTTCATATGAGTATCTGTCTGGCCATTCTGAAATATATTTGACATAGTTGTCTGACAGAGCACAGACAAAACCATGTGTTTTGTGACAGGCCGTGTTACAGCATTTCAAGGTGTGGTACAGACATCTGGATGCAGGTAGGAGGTAAAGATTCTCCTACAGTTATTAAGCTGTGATTTTTAGACCTGACACTTTGCTTTAGATAATTCAGGAGGGAGTTCAGTGATTTTTTTTAACTATTTCTCAACCAAATTAATTCCTCAGTGCAATTCCTCGCGGGGCTTCCATTCAGCGGGCAGCTCTCCCGTCCTCTCTCGTGCTCTCTCGTGCTTTCACGTGTCGCTGCACTTGTTCTAAACTTTTTGTCCAGTTGGTGCTGTGTCCAGGGGCAGCATGGTTGTAACTCACAGCAAAAACTCCTTAAAAAAATCAGTGTCGACCCAGACTGAGGTAGAACACAAGCAGGTAGCTGTCCAGGTATCTGGCTGTAGTGAGTGCTAGAGCCTGGCTCCTGAGATGCAGGGTAGTGGGAGCAACTCTTGCATTTGGTGTGAGCAGATTGGCTATCTGCTCGATCTTGTGGCCAGACTAAAGGACGAGGTTGCTAGTCTTAGAGATGTAAGGGAATGTAGAAAAGAGATGAGCCAGAGGAGGAAAGCGATGAACCAGAGTAAGCAGGCTCCGCAGGCTCCCCCAGCAGAGACAGGTTATCCAAAAAGCAGAGGGGAATGGACGCAGGTTCCTCTCAAAAGACACAAATTAAAACCTCCTCGCCTCCCCCACCTTCCTTGCTGCCCTTGGAAAACAGGTATGGGGCATTGGAGATCGAGGGTGAGGTGATACTGATGCCGGAAGACACACCATCTGGGGTTTTCCCTAAGGCTAAACAGCCTAAGGTTAAACAGCCTAAAGCAAAGCAGCCTAAGGTTAAACAGCCTTACCCTGTCATCAGGACTTGCTCCCTCAAAAAAAAAGAGGAGGGTGATTGTTATTGGTGATTCCCTGTGGGGGACTGTGATGTATCTGTGAACCCTTGGAAGAGCCCTGGTGAGAAAACATCGCTGAGCTCCCATGAGAAGCTGGAAACTCCCCAGACAGACTGAGTGGGAATGAGAAACCGCAAGATAAGATGGAAGGCCACCTGGACTAACTTAACAAGTAACTATAGCAATGCTATCCCTGACCCATGAGAATCTTGAGAAAAGTTCATTAACCAATTGCAGGCAGCCACACTACACTGCACACAATATATGAGTTGTGTGCTGGAATAAACGGGGCTTGCTTTTTGGCCTTCTATGTGCTCTGCTTGTGTGTGATTCTTGTCGCACGGACCGTCACCTCATCCTTACCCCGACCCCTATACAGCGACAATTCCCTCCTGAGGGGAACAGAGGGCCCCATATGTTGGCCAGACCCATCTCATAGGGAAATTTGTAGCCTCGCAGGAGCCCGAGTTAGAGATGTTACCAGAAGGCTGCCCAGTCTGGTACAGCCCTCTGACTACTATCCCTTATTAGTTATGCAGTTAGGGAATGATGACGTTGCAACCAGAACTCCCAGGGCTATCAAAAATTACTTCAGGGGCCTGGGAGGTCTGGTTGAGGGGTCAGGTGCACAAATAATTTTTACATTGATACCGTTAGTTGCAGGAGGGAATACGATAAGGAACAGGTCAGCCGCTGCAGTCAACAAGTGGCTTAGAGGCTGGTGCAGTCAAAAGAATTTTGGGTTTTTCGATCTTGGAGAACTTTCTACTGTACCAGGTCAGCTGCCAACAGATGGAGTACATCTGTCCCAGAGGAGAAGAACGGTCACAGTATATAAGAATGGCCTATCCTCCAAAGATAAAAAGATTCTGGGAAGGGAATTGGCATGTCTCATTGACAGGGCTTTAAACTAGCTTTGAAGGGGGAAGGGGCTGAAACCAGTCCCCTCAGGCAGGAGTCTGGGGGTGATAAGCTAGAGCTAGAGGTGAAACCAGCAGTCCAGCTGCAGTGCATGTACACTAATGCACAAAGCATGGGTAACAAACAAGAGGAGCTAGAAGCCTTGTTGCAGCAGGAAAGATATGATGTAGTTGCCATCACAGAGACGTGGTGGGGTGACTCGCATGACTGGAGCTCTGCAATTGACAGCTACAGGCTCTTCAGAAGAGACAGGCAAGGAAGAAGGGGTGGAGGGGTGGCCCTGTACGTCAGGGAGGCACTAGATGCCATTGAGATGGAGATCAGGGATGATCGGGTTGAGTGCTTGTGGGTGAGAATTAGAGGGAAGATCGGCAGGGCAGACAGTCTGGTTGGAGTCTGTTATAGACCACCCAACCAGGAGGAAGATGTTGATGAAGCATGCTATAGGCAGCTTAAGGCTGTCTCAAGATCACCTGACCTCGTTCTCATGGGTGACTTCAACCTGCCTGATATCTGATGG
>JAWKAJ010000110.1:37500-41980 GCA_033816785.1 Picus viridis | reverse complement strand
AAGTTACGTATTGCTAGAGAGGCTTTGCAGAGGGACCTCGACAGGCTGGACAGATGGGCAGAGTCCAAGGGCATGAGATTGAACACATCCAAGTGCCGGGTTCTGCACATTGGCCACAACAACCCCAAGCAGTGCTACAGGCTGGGGTCAGAGTGGCTGGAAGCATCCTGGCTTGCATCAGGAACAGTGTGGCCAGCAGGAGCAGGGAGGTCATTCTGCCCCTGTACACTGCACTGGTTAGGCCACACCTTGAGTCCTGTGTCCAGTTCTGGGCCCCTCAGTTTAGGAAGGATGTTGACTTGCTGGAACGTGTCCAGAGAAGGGCAACAAAGCTGGTGAGGGGTTTGGAACACAAGCCCTATGAGGAAAGGCTGAGGGAGCTGGGGTTGCTTAGCCTGGAGAAGAGGAGACTCAGGGGTGACCTTATTGCTCTCTACAACTACCTGAAGGGAGGTTGTAGCCAGGCAGAGGTTGGCCTCTTCTTCCAGGCAGCCAGCACCAGAACAAGAGGACACAGTCTCAGGCTGCGCCAGGGCAGGTTTAGGCTGGATGTTAGAAGAAGTTCTACATGGAGAGAGTGATTGCCCATTGGAATGGGCTACCTCGTGGAGGTGGTGGAGTCATCTTCACTGGAGGTGTTCAGGAGAAGACTTGATGGGGTGCTTGGCTGTATGGTCTAGTTGTTGGGTGGGTTGGACTGTTTGATGGGTTGGACGCGATGATCTTGAAGGTCTCTTCCAACCTGGTGTATTGTATTGTATTGTATTGTATTGTATTGTATTGTATTGTATTGTATCGTTTGCTGTCTACCACTGCCTGGAGGGAGGTTGTAGCAAGCAGGGGGTTGGTCTCTTCTCCCAGGCAACCAGCAGCAAAACAAGAGGACACAGTCTCAAACTGTGCCAAGGGAAGTTTAGGCTCGAGGTGTGGAGAAAGTTCTTCTTCACAGAGAGTTGTTAGCCATTGGAATGGGCTGCCCAGGTAGGTACTGGAGTCACCATCCCTGGAGGTGTTCAAGAGGGATTGGATGTGGCACTTGGTGCCATGGTGTAGTAGTCATGAGGTGTTGGGTGACAGGTTGGACCTGATGATCTTTGAGGTCTTTTTCCAACGTTATTGATTCTATGATTCTGTGAAGAGATGATAGTAGATGACATTCCTGTTTATTCGGAAATGGCAGAGCCATTTGATTTCATAAGCAGGAAACAGGAGATATGACCTCAGTAGTATAACAGCAACCAACTAGCAGATTTAGCAACAGAACTAGATTAACATAATGGGAAAGAGCACTGGAACAAGGTGTGGAGATTTGGACTTCGATTTACCCTGCTGTATATCAGGGAGTCTGTTGACTGAACGGAAAAATGCACATACTTTGATGCATATGAGGTGAAAAATTTGAGGTCAAAAAAGTTCTAAATTACTATGATCAAAAGAGCAGTGATGGTTTAGAGGATATTTTCCCACACAGAATTTGTGGAGTTTTTGTCTATTCTTTTCTGTACACCTTTTCCCACTGAAAGATCCTTTGTCTTGCAGAGTGTTAGATATTTCCTGATGTTCTTTAGGCTCTTAATTAAATGTACTTTCTGTGTAAACCTTAGAAATTATTTGCTGCCCCAGACAAGTGGGATATATCACCAACCCCTGTAATGTTGCTATTACCAGACTGTAAATTTTGTTTACTTATTACCTAGTCCCTCTCAGAGACTGCTTGTTTCCACTGTTGACAAAAGTACCCAGGGAATATAAATGTACTGCAATAGAATAGAATAGAATAGAATAGAATAGAATAGAATAGAATAGAATAGAATAGAATAGAATAGAATAGAATGCAATGCAATGCAATGCAATGCAATGCAATGCAATGCAATGAGTAGACTGGAGTAGACTAGACTAGACTAGAATAGACTAGAATAGAATAGACTAGAATAGATTTAACCAGGTTGGAAGAGACCTTTGAGATCATTGAGTCCAACCTATCATCCAACACCATCTAATCAACTAAACCATGGCACCAAGCATCCCATCCAGTCTCTCCCTAAACACCTCCAGTATTGGTGACTCACCACCTCCTGGGCAGCACATTCCCATGGCCAATTACTCTTTCAGTGAAGAACTTCTTCCTAACATCCAGCCTAAACCTCCCCCTGCCACACCTCGAGACTGTGTCCTCGTGTTCTGGTGCTGGTTGCCTGGGAGAAGACACCAACCCCCACCCAGCTACAACTCCCTTCAGGTACTGCTCTCATTGTAGATAGCAATACAGTCTCCTCTGAGCCTCTTCTTTTTATGATAAGCAACCCCAGCTGCCTCAGCCTCTCTTCATAGGCTTGTGCTCCAAACCCCTCACCAGCTTTGTTGCCCTTCCCCTGGACACGTTTCAGCAACTGAACATCTTTCCTAAACTGAGAGGCCCAGAACTGGACACAGTATTCAAGGTGTATGTGTGTATGTATAAATATATGGCATTACTCTAAAAAGAGAATCATTTATCAACTTCATTTTTTCTGAGCTACCTCACTAAAACCAGGACAACTAAGATGTATATTTTGCATTATTAAGTCAACCTAAAATTCAGGATAGAAATATGTATGAGAGCTTTGTCTAGCTTCCATAGCTAGAGCCAAGCACATTGACATCGAAGGACAATAGAAGTATAGCAAACAGCAGAAGGAATGCAAGAAAGGGGTGGAACAGGTGGAGCAAGCTGACTTTGGTGGTGCAGAACAGCGTTACCACTGATAATTTAAGAAACACCAGAATCTAGTTCTGATTTTACTCTTTTTTTTTTTTTTTTTCCAGTAAGAAATATAGGAGTTAGAACTGTACCAGGGGATTTTTCTGAAACTCATCTTTCTTACCCCACACTTAGACAATAAAAGAATTTGATATGTGTGGTGGGTTAATGCCCATTCTGGAAACAAAGCAGGGTGGAGGGCTTGCGGGTACTTTACCCTCCCTGTAGGGCATTTTCCCCTGGGAAGCTGAGTCTGTTCCACTTCCCCCTCCTGCCCAGCTAGGGTATAAAAAGCAGGACATTGTAGCTGTTAGCCCTTTTGGCTCCTGCCTCTGCTGGATAAGAGCTACTGCAGCTGCTGTCCTGCTCCTCTGCCTCGTGGTCAGGCCTGATCCTTCTCCCTGCTGCATCTGTGCCTCTTCAGAGAGAAACTGGTTTTGTATTCTTCCTCTTTGTCCCCCTCCCATCCATCCCTGTTCCTTGCCCTTGTGAATCTTACCTGTTATTGACACATATATATATATAGTTTTGTTTTACTTTGTTTAAAGAAAAAACTCTTTACCTCTCTACTTCCAAGCTGACTCCAAATTATTGTTTGGTGGATTTGCTCCTTCCTTTTCTCCCCTCTCTGTTGGGAGGGAGGAGGGGGAGTGGGGAAGAGATTCTCAGCCTTGTCCCAATCTGAGATCTTAACTCCCAGTTAAGGCTCAAAACCACCACAATATGTTATTCTTTCTTTACCAAGAAAACAATTACTAATTGTCTAAAAGACAAACAAACTTTGAAGTCTCACTTTTTGTCTCTATTGCAGAAACAAAAATCCAACATTAACCCCAAATGTGGGGGGGGGGGGGCAAAGGGGGAGTAGAGGAGAGAGAATAAAGGAGAGGGTGTAAAAGATCAGTGCAGGTGTTTAGGAGGAGACTGGATGGGGTGCTTGGTGCCATGGTTTAGTTGATTACATGGTGTTGGATGATAGGTTGGACTCGATGATTTCACAAAGGTCTCTTCCAACCTGGTCTGGTCTATTCTATTCTATTCTATTCTATTCTATTCTATTCTATTCTATTCTATTCTATCCTATTCTATCCTATCCTTGGGGTTCACTATATGATACCTAGCATATATGGAAGTCTCTTGCTTTAGGGTACATAACAATTTCCATTCAAAGGACTCATAGAATGAATCATAGAATCACTAACAGACTAAATTCCGCAAAGCCTCATTCACCCTGATTTTAAACAGGTTTAGGGATAAGGTGTCCACAGCTTCTCCGGGCAACCTGTTCAGTGTCTCACCAGCCTCACTGTAAACAACTTCTTCCTTGTGTCTAACCTAAATCTACCCTGCTTGAGTTTAAAAATATTGCCCCTTGTCCTATCACCACAGGCCCTTATAAATAGTCCCTCTCCAGGTTTTCTGCAGGCCCATCAGGTACTGAAAGGCTCTCTCAATTCTCTTCAGTCTTCTCTTCTCCAGGCTGGATAGACCCAACTCGCTCAGCCTGAATTGCAAGTGTCTCCCATTAAACATGAAGAACACAAGAAAAAAACTAAGTTCTTCTCCTCAGCTTTCAGTTCAATCTCTAAACAAAAAAAGAAATGTGTGTGAGTCACAGAAGTCTCCTGCGTACTTGTAACATGAGGGATTGTTCCACTCTGTGGAGAAAGAGCCATCCTTCCTTGCATGAGATGAAGATCCTTTTCATTCTGGAGGTTTATTATTCTATCGAATGATTTT
>JAWKAJ010000110.1:5000-32500 GCA_033816785.1 Picus viridis | reverse complement strand
AGATTTGACACGTCTAAGTTCAAACTACGTTTCAAATAAAATTATACATTTGGAACAAAGTGCAAGTGGTCTAGAACAAAAAGTCAGTGGAATGATGATAAGATCAAGGTGTTGGGTTTCTTTTTATTCAGTTTAGAATAATAGCTTTGGCATCTGTCAAAATAAAGAACATGTTGGTTGTAGATTGTACTATATGGAAACATTTGTTAAACCTACACAGATTTAGATTTAGATTTAGAGTTAGAGTTAGATTTAGATTTAGATTTAGATTTAGATTTAGATTTAGATTTAGATTTAGATTTAGATTTAGATTACTAAATGGCTTTTCCTTAGCTTTGTTGTTTCCTGTTTACCCTAGCTGAAACTTTGCTTAAGGTCTCATGTCCAGCTCTCTACTGTTTCCCTAAGGTGTTTTTTTTTTTTTTTCAGTAAATATGATTTATTCTATGATTTATAATATTTTCAAGTGTAACTGAAAAGAACTTGCAAATTTAAGAATGTGGGGAGAAAATCAGCTTATTTGATACACAAACACAAAATATCTGCTTTAGAAAATCCTTTGGATAATGCAGAGAATTCTCACATATGCTTCCTTGTGGCCCTGCACATCTCAGTAGATTTCTGTAATGACATAAATCTCTACAGAGATAGTATCTCACTTTGTACTTGTGACAGGTTAGGCTGTGCCTTTAAGAAAAGGATGGCTGCAGAATTCTCTAGCTGAATGTTTGGGTGTAAAAAGGAAAACAAAGATTAATTTTGAATGAATTTCATTGGTCAGATGTGAGATATATCATAGCAAATATCACTAACACTCTTTCTCTCACTCACTTCAACTTCAGCTTCATTCTGTTCTGTTTGTTCTTTGCCAGAGAGCATACAACTGACCTTAGAATGAAACTGGTGAGATAAGAAAACTAACTTTCTTAACAACTGCTTTGAGCTAACAAATTTCCTTTAATATCCTTTTCTCTCTTTTTCTCCTTTTTTGCCTAATTAACTACTAGGGGAAAGGGGAGAGAAGTTTGGGGAAACCCGAAGGAGGGATCCTCATGGGGAGGATCAGAGTTTGTGATCTTTCCTGTAAACTCTTGTATAATATTTCAAATACTCTATATTGTATATATATTCATTGCATTTCATTATTGCTTGTGAAATACAGCTTTCCATTCACTTCTCTGACTGGGTTAGCTGTGCTTTATTGTTGGTACATGTGGGCTAAAGTATCACACCACTACAGTACTTAACTGTAGCAGTCAATAGAAGTTGAGAAACACCTATCTCTCCCCTGCATTCCTTTGATGTCCAGATTTGGATGGAGAATCACCTACACGTCCTCAAAGTCCACCATAAGTTATGGAGAATTTGCATTTTGTTAGGACTATAATTCTCTTCAGTTCCAGTAATGTAGTGCAGGTACTGTGTGTTTCTTGTCTAACTGTCTGATGGCTATGGGACAGCATTGTCCCTGGGTGTATTTAAGCAGCGTGTGGACCTGGTGCTTAGGGACATGGTTTACTATTGACCATTCAGTACTGGGTCAAATGTTGGACTGGATGATCTTTGAGGTTTCTTCCAATTGGATGTTTTCTGTTATTCTGTGAAAGAATGCATATATAGTTCATTTTAGATAAAATGTAATATGCCTAAGTCTGCTTTCTATAGATCTTCCATTTATTATTGAACTCTAAAGCTGAATGTAAATTACTAGGTGTGGTGAGCAGTAAGTGGACTAATACTAATTACATCCTACCTGCTTCCTGTGTTCTCAGTGGAAGAGATAATTTATGTAAGCAGAATTTCCCCTCTCCAGGCCCTTAATAGTACTGACCATCTCTCTACAGGCTGCACACAGATTTAGTGGTTTTACTTGCCTAAGTATCAACAGAGATGATGGCATAGGTTTCAGAACCAGAGAAATAGAATAGAATAGAATAGAATAGAATAGAATAGAATAGAATAGAATAGAATAGAATAGAATAGAATAGAATAGAATAGATCAGTTTGGAAGAGACCTTCAAGATCATCGTGCCCAACCCATCATCCAACACCATCTAAACAACTAAACCATGGCACCAAGCGCCCCATCAAGCTTCCTCCTAAACACCTCCAATGATGGTGACTCCACCACCTCCCTGGGCAGCCCATTCCTATTGCTCATCTCATTTAATGCTTATGATATTTGATTAAGAATAAAAATTGCTTAATTTTTATAAGTGAACTTGGAAAGCAATTTGTGTTTTTTTCTTTCTGTCTGAGCAATAATTTTCTTCTTCTTGTGTTTGCTATTGCAGCTTTGTATGTTTGGTGGTGTGATGGGTTTAGGCAGCCCCCCTCCAAACCCTCCCCATCACGGGCAGAATAAAACAACTCAAAACAAAACGGATTGCAAAAGTGATGGAAAGTTTAAGAAAAAGCGGTGAATCTTTACAGAAAGCCAAAAGCAGAGTGACAAAAGAAATTCCAAACAGTCCCAAGATAATCCCATCCCCACCTGGGGGTACATCCAAGACCCCCAAGGCTCCTTCTTCCCCCCCTCCCCACTGCTAGGCTAGTCTCAGCTGGCCAGATCTGAGACTGCCCATCCCCCCGTGGCCTTGGGCCTAGCCAGGCCCATGGCCGGGAGACAACAACTCCCCCATTACCGGGCGACGGCGAGGAAGAAAGAGGAGGTGCTTAGGCCTCGCACTAGATCTTATAGTGGTGCAGAGAATTATGGTAGAAATACCCAATTTCCTGTGTCCACCCACTGGGCTGGACCTCTGGACACAGGAAGCAGGGGGGCACCCAGCCCAAACTGCAACATGCCACCCCTTATTTCATACCATAATCTCTGCACCCCAAACATATCATCAAATTAGAACTCTTCCGATGACATGTCCGGCGAAGTCCTTATCTTCATCTGGGCGTCCACCCAAACAGTCTCTCTCATTCAGGGTCAAGTGTCAGTCCATTCCAGTTCTTCTCCCATCTAATGGAACCACCCAGCGATGCAGAGTTCACTCTTCTGCGGTGCAAGTTCTTCATGGATCCGGTGGACATCCTGGCCACCTGGAAAAGAGCCTCACAACTTCTCAACCAGCTTCTATTTCCATCTCCATTTACTCAGTGGCATATTTCCACCCCTGGGGCAAGCCAGTCAGAGCAATCAAGCTCTAACTGCTTCTCCACCCCTCCAGGAAAATAGCACACTGAGCCTTCCTCAACCCTGCACGGACCTATCCCAAGCCCAGTGCTGACCGCTTCCAGCCGCGGCCCGAGGCTACACAAACGCATGTCACAGGTACACCGCCCCCTCTGGGCGTTCGCGTACCGACCCGTGACAGCATTCAACTACACAAACCCCCCCGGAAGGGGGAGGGACTGCACCACAACCTACTGAGAAGAAGGGAGGTGGAGCCAGGTGCTCGGCGCCATTTTCAGAACTGGTCCGAAAAATAATCAGGGAAGAGACTAGGACCGGCCCCACTACAGCCCGAGCGCACGGCTGGGGCCGGGGGCCGGGGCCAGCGCTCCGAGGGCACGGCCAGGCCCGCCGCCACCACAGTCCGCGCAGCCGGCCAGGCGCCGCCGTCGCTACTCCGAGCACACGGCCGAGGCCACCGCCGCCGCCGCCCGAGCATACAGCAGAGGTCCGGCCGCCTCTATCGCCACGGTACAGAGTCAAAATCGCCTCCACCCCTCGGGCATTCAAACGGCTCCTCCAGCGAAAGCCATAAACGCGTTCCCAGAGCCCTTGAGAACGGCTTTGCAGCTGGGGTCCCCGTTCGCCTTCCTGAGTTTCGGGAGCTGAGCTCGCCCGCTCGCCACGGCTGGCTCTTTCCGCAGCGAAAACGGGCCCGATCCTGATCTGCTCGCCGCTGCCCCTCCCCCGCTTCACTCCCCGCCGCTTCTACCGCCCGCAGAGAGCGTGGGTGGAGGAAGGGCAGGTCCGCGTTCTTAAGCGGTACCCCAATTCCGATGGTCAGGAACCACCCCTGCATGGAAGAGCAGGAGGGGGCTCCGTGCCATCGGCCACACACCAGGTGTCCCCCTGCAATCCACAAGAATTCACACAATCGCCCCAACAACAAAACTTGACCCCCCAACTTCCAAAACCCAAACCGACGCCCAGAACTGAATTTAAACTCTCCGTTTTTTGCAATCCGATCTGCAAAGTGGTCACAATAACAAACTCCTACTCCTGCCTGCCTCGCCAGGAATGCAAAGGGGTTGAGGGCAGACCCCCCCCTCCCCACCACAACCATCCTCTGCTACCAATAATGTGATGGGTTAAGGCAGCCCCCCTCCAAACCCTCCCCACCACGGGCAGAATAAAACAACTCAAAACAAAACGGATTGCAAAAGTGATGGAAAGTTTAAAGGAAAAGCGGTGAATCTTTACAGAAAACCAAAAGCAGAGTGACAAAGAAATCCCAAACAGTCCCAAGATAATCCCATCCCCACCTGGGGGTACATCCAAGACCCCCAGGGCTCCTTCTTTCCCCCCTCCCCACTGCTAGGCTAGTCTCAGCTGGCCAGATCTGAGACTGCCCATCCCCCGTGGCCTTGGGCCTAGCCAGGCCCATGGCCGGGAGACAACAACTCCCCCATTACCGGGCGACGGCGATGAAGAAAGAGGAGGTGCTTAGACCTCGCACTAGATCTTATAGTGGTGCAGAGAATTATGGTAGAAATACCCAATTTCCTGTGTCCACCCACTGGGCTGGACCTCTGGACACAGGAAGCAGGGGGCACCCAGCCCAAACTGCAACAGGTGGTTTGTTTTGTTTTGGGTTTGGGTTTGGGTTTGGCTTGGATTGGTTTGGCTTGTTGGCTTGTTAATTTGTGGGGTGCTTTTTGTTGGTTTATTTTTTCAATGCCAATGATCTCTAAATGACTCAAGTTAAATAAATACTAGCCAAAATATGTCAATTATCTTTTCCATACTTAGAATCATAGAATCATGGAATCGATAAGGTTGGAAAAGACCTCAAAAATCCTCAAGTCCAACCTGCCACCCAAGACCTCATGACTACTAAACCATGGCACCAAGTGCCACGTCCAGTCCCCTGTTGAACACCTCCAGGGATGGTGACTCCACCACCTCCCTGGGCAGCACATTCTAATGGCTAACTCTCTGTGAAGAACTTTCTCCTCACCTCAAGCATAAACTTCCCCTGGCACAGCTTGAGACTGTGTCCTCTTGTTCTGGTGCTGGTTGCCTGGGAGAAGAGACCAACCCCGTCCTGGCTACAACCTCCCTTCAGGTAGTTGTAGACAGCAAGAAGGTCTCCCCTGAGCCTCCTCTTCCCCAGGCTAAACAATCCCAGCTCCCTCAGCCTCTCCCCAGGGCTTGTGCTTGAGCCCTCTCACCAGCCTCGTTGCCCTTCTCTGGATATGTTCAAGAGTCTCAATATCCTTCTTAAATTGAGGGGCCCAGAACTGGACACAAACCATCCAACTGGACACTTAACCATCCATAATACATATTTTGATTATCTAGCAGGAATAGATATATTCTTTTTAAAGTCCAAAATTCTTCTATATGATTTATTGCTTCATTATTGGATTTTGAACTTATAACACTAATCATTTCTGGAATGAAATAAAACCAAAATTAGGCCAAGGAATCCAAGGTCTTACCTTATAATATCAGGATGCCTTACTACAGCAGCAAGAAACTTCCCAAGTAAAATTGCTGCATTTCCCACTCTAACAAATTGTTCACTGCAGTAATGGTACAAATAATGACATATTCAATCTACTGGATGGCTTTGAGAAAGTATCACTCTAACATTTGTGCTAAACCTTACCCAGCTTTCCCAGCCCCCTTACTCTCAAATGTCTTCATCGATATATGGAACCACAGATTCTGTTTTTGTGGATGTTGTACCTTTACTATGGCTCGCCTCTGCTTCCCCTGGCAGTGTGAGCTGGAGTTTGTCTCACACAGACAATCCATAATGAAGTTACACCACAGCTACACAACTCCACAGGCAGCTAAAGGAAAGAACTGTGTTTCATTATTTTCTTTTACCTGGTTACTGCAGCGACTGGGGAGCAAGGGGATGGTAATTTATTGCTGGCAGACATAAGAAGCAGCTTTCCACCACTTATACCTCCTCCCCAGCCACCCAGAGAGCTGCCGTTTCACCACTAACCAGCACCAGTAAAGAAATAAACAAACATATAGTATTTATAGGTTGTTTTTTTCCTTACTTGCTTGCAAGATGCAGAAAAAAATACAGATACACTTACTCCTTGAAGTCCAAGACTCTTGATGCCTAAAAAAACCCCCATGACATACAACAAATTAAGAAACAGAGAAATATGCACTTTTGTTCTCCTCTACAATGGATCTATTTCATTGGAGATCTGCTTCCTCATTTTTAAGTATAATTCTTCTACAGAACTGGAAATTGTGACATCCAAAATGATAAAAGGAGGTTGGGATAAAAAAGTGGAGGACAGCAAACAGTCCTATAGAATAGAATGCAAAAGCATAGCCTATTGACTGCAAAATTTTCCTGCATAGTAGTGATTTTTATTGAAGTGCTCCCATTTTGTTTCACAGACACAGTAAAGAGAGAGTCATTAATATATATCTCTACAGAGTGATAAGGCAGCTATAAGAGATGTTATATTGTTATGCAGATGGCCCTTGGTCTAGGAGGCTTGAATAAAGTACTCTTGTGCTTCTAATTAACTCTACAATGACTATGCCAATTGCTTTTGCTGTGTTTGAAACCTTCTGTTCTCGCATGTTTTGATGAGTTGTTTATTCATAAAAAAATACTTGGGTGTTTTGTTGGCCTCAAAGCAGCACTCTGAAAGGTACTGAAGTTGGCAGGATTACCACACACCCACTTGTTAGCCTATCTGAATACATTAGCAAACTTCAGGAAGTGTTCCCATAGACCATCATTGATTGAAAGGTAAAGTCTATGAGTGTAGCCTGTAAATATTTCCTGGCAGTAATTCAATATAGCTGAAGCTCACTGTTCTGTAATGAACTGCAGTAGCTCTAACTTCCTGTTAAGCTAAGGTAGCACCCAAGTTCATTACAGAAGCCTTTTATAAAATGAGGCTACTATGATCCTTACCCAACTCTTTAAAAGATTAGTCACAAATTAAACGCTGGGCACACAAAGTAAATTAGAAACATCAAACGATAGTGGAATAATAAACTTTAAACAGTGTACCAAATTATGTTCAGCTTTGCAAAAGGCAAGATATGCAAATTAAGCCCAGTGCACCAGGCAACCACTGTGAATACAACTGTGTGAAATGTAATGGGCGGTGCATGTATTTATAGTCGTTTTGAAGTTATTTGACTGATTTCTGCGTAGGTAGCCTCCAGGAGTACATTAAGGGAAACACTGACATATGGCTTAGTCCTGCATTTGCAAACATATTCAACACAGCCACATTAAAACAACAACAACAACAACAGCTCACATATGTTTATTTACTGATCAGGTGCTTGGGAGAAAACAGTTTGTTTCTTGAATGTTACTTTTCCTAGTTTAAAGGATGCTTAGATGTACGCATGGCTGCCTTTGCTTTCTCCACGGTTTCCCGCAGCTTGTGCATCCTGCACATAGAAAACCTTTAACTCTGGAAAGGAAGGGGGATATTTTCTATAAATTATATGCAGGGGTTGGGAGGTTGTTTGCATGATAGAAGTATTAAATGCCATTCCCTACCCCAGGTAACAGTGCACTGGAGTGCTAGGAGTTGCATATGTTGTATGTCATGGTGTGAATTCCTGCCAGAACAGCATCCTATCTGTAGATACACTAGAAAGCCATTCTCAGTTTAGACTAGTTCAAGAACAAATACACATTATGAAAACAAAGAAAACATGAAGCATGAAATCTAGAGCTTCCTACCTGATAAGATTTAGATGGCTCTGAATTTAAATTCAAGTTTATGCACTATAAGCAGCAACATTAGATATTTTGTCTACAAAGAGTAAGGTGACTCAAGAATAGAATAGAATAAACCAGGTTGGAAAAGACCTTTGGAGATCATCAAGTCCAACCCATCACACGACACCTTCTAATCAACTAAGCCATGGCACCAAGCACCCCATCAAGTCTCTTCCTAAACACTTCCAGTGATGGTAACTCCACTCCCAGGCAGCACATTCTAATGGGCAATCACCCTTTCTGGGAAGAACTTCTTCCTAACATCCAGCCTAAACATCCTGGTGCAGCTTGTGACTGTGTCCTCTTGTTCTGATGCTGGTTGCCTGGGAGAAGAGACCAACCCCTCCTGGCTACAACCTCCCTTCAGGGAGTTGTAGAGAACAAGAAGGTCTCCCCTGAGCCTCCTGTTCTCCAGGCTGGAGCAACCCCAGCTCCTTCAGGTTCTCCTCAAAGGGCTTGTGCTCCAAACCCCTCCCCAGCATTGTTGCCCTTCTCTGACACCTTCTAGCATGCCAACATCTTTCCTGAACTGGAGGGCCCAGAACTGGACACAGGACTCAGGGTGAGACCTAACCAGTGCTGAGTCTAGGGGCACAGTGACTTCCCTACTCCTTCCAGACCCTTCACCAGCTTTAAAAAAAAGAAAAAAAAAAGAGAGTAATCTTAAACATTTTTTGTTAGTAATTTTGTGTGAAACTGCATATGGAATTTATATAAAAGATTAAAAATTATTTTTAAAACAGAAATGCCTTCTTAACAGCTATTGCTTTGTGCACCCTGCTCTGTATTACTAGAATAGATTGTCACATCATTGTCATGCTCCTGCAGTGTGTCTACCTATTTAAATGCAAGGATTTTCTGTAAGGATAGCATAATGCAGACATCCATAAGATGAGCCAGATTTATGGAAACTCTGAAAACAGTTCTAAACATCCTTAAGTCTCTTCCCAGTGTGATTGCTTTCCTCCTGGGTCCAAGATCTCCGCAACGGTTTTAATACTCTGCCTTGAATCTGGAAGGTAAGTTCACCATGATGTTGTTAAGAAAAAAAAACATCCATCATTCATGGTATGTTCTGTAAGCACTGATTGCACAATATAATTTTCTCCATGTATTGAGGATGCTTCACTTGTCAAAGGCCTTTGAAAGTAGTCAGCTTTCATCAATGGATCTTGACAACATGGAATGAACGAGTCACTTGAAGGAAGCATAAGGCACTGCATTTCAAAAGTCGTATCTGAAGACTGATTGTTCTTTGTCCTCAACACCCTGCCAAGGGCTATATACACTGAAACACTTAGGGAAGTACAGAGCCACAAATAACTGGTTGCCCACAAACTCACCAGGTCCCAAGAGGATAGCGTGCATGCCTTCCATTTCATTACCATGTTGTAAACTTCTGATTGTTCTGATACATGTTGTCATTGATGTGTCAAGGTTGGGCTCTGACATGGTGTCTGACATGATTGAGATCAACAGTGTCTTGTTAAAGATGGAAAGAGAAACAAACCTCAAACCCAAAATCCCCAAATGCAACACTATTGTGGGATCTCCTTAACCCACTGCACCCCAGATGTGCCATGTGGAAACAAAACACAGGGGTCATGTAATTCATAGACAGACGAGATAGGAAGGACTGCCAATGTGATGAGCTCACACAATGATGTTCCCTTTGTTAGAGAAACCTTGCCCTGATGTATTTCTGCTACTGATTTTTCCCAATACTTTAGACCCAAAGAGAAAACCAAAATGTTTGGCTGGAGTATTGAGGATGTTCCTTGGTGCCTGCTCTTTAAAATGTTTTCTGTGGAAGACCAAACAGAATAGAATAGAAATAGAAATAGAAATAGAATAGAATAGAATAGAATAGAATAGAATAGAATAGAATAGAATAGAATAGAATAGAATAGAATAGAATTAACCAGGTAGGAAAAGATCTTTTGAGGACATTGAGTCCAACCTGTCATCCAACATTACCTAATCAACTAAAACCATGGTACACAAGTGCCATTCAAACTCTTTTCTTAAACACCTTCTTCAGGATGGTGACTCCACCACCTCCCTGGGCAGCACATTCCAATGGGTCTTCTTCATAACATCCAGCCTAAACCTCCCCTGGCACAGCTTGATTCTATGATTCTATAAATTCCCTTTTTGAAAACTGAATGGCCCAATGGCACATTAGCTATTCAAATCCTGCCAATCAATTACAAATGTTTATATGGTGGGTAAACTGCACAGGCCTTCTCTCATGACATCTGACATGTGAAATCGCTTCTCTGAAACATGAGGCTCAGGGATCAGCTTCAGCTTCCACCCCGCTCCAGGCAGCCTTAATGGCACCTGCCTATTAGGCTCCTCGACCTCAATCCAGACCCTGCAACAGAGAGGGAGGAGAGAGGGACAGTGCTTCAAACAGATTTGGCTGGGTTGTTAATGCCTCTTTCAGGACACACTAGAATCATAGAATCAATAAGGTTGGAAAAGACTCAAAGATCATGAAGTCCAACCTGTCACCCAGCACCTCATGACTACTAAACCATGGCTCCAAGTGCCACATCCAATCCCCTCTTGAACACCTCTAGGGATGCTGACTCCACCACCTCCCTGGGCCCATTCCAACAGCTAACAACTCTCTCTGTGAAAATATTTCTCCTCACCTGGAGCCTACACTTCCCCAGGGGAAGTGCAGCTAACAACTGAATCAAGTAAGACTATCTAGAAGATGCCCATGCATGGAGAGTCACAGAGCATGTAGACAGATGAATCTACAGGATGTAAATGATCTTGAAACTAGGAATACATTTTCCTCTGGATACTTAAAGTCAAAATACATGTTTTTGGGAACAACCAGAGTAGTCCAAAAAGTTATGATGTAGGGTTGGATGATTGGACAGAGTCCAATATGATGGCATTCAACAAATCAGGTTCAGAATAGGTATGAGGCTCTACAGGAGGAGCAGGTCATAGGTGAGGATGAGGACTCAAGGAAGACAGAAGCTGCACCAATGACAGGTTCCCTCAGGCCAGCTATCAAAACTAGTCCAGAAAGGAAACCTCGTAGGGTCATCGTTGTAGGAGACTCCCTACTGAAGGGGGCAGAGGGCCCAATATGCAGACCAGACCCATTTCATAGGGAGATCTGCTGCCTCCCTGGTGCCCAAGTAAAGGACATAGTAGGCAAAATTCCCAAACTTGTGAGCCCTTCAGACTACTACCCACTGCTGGTCTTTCAGGTGGGTAGTGACGATGCAACAATGCGAGGCTCACGGTCAATTAAAAGAGATTTCAGAACGTTAGGGCACCTGCTAAAGGGGTCAGGATCTCAAGTAGTGTTCTCTGCTATCCCTCTAACGTCAGTGATGGATGAGGGAACATTGTGGAAGAGCCAACAGGTCAATTCATGGCTCAGGGACTGGTGCCATCGGCAGGGATTTGGGTTCTACAATCATGGTTTGGTTTTCAAGGCAGCAGAGCTAAAAACAACTTATGGGACACACTTGTCCCAGAGGGGGAAAAGGATCCTGGGGCAGGAATTGGCAGGGCTCATAGACAGGGCTTTAAACTAGATTTGAAGGGGGAGGGGTTGGTGGTCTCCTGCTGGCCTGTGACAAGCAGGGGGTAGCTCACCTGAGGTGGAGGGATGGAGAGCCAGTAGGGGCTCTCAGCTTGCTGCCCTGAGGCAAGACACAAATGACACACCAGGACACCCTGTGGAAACCAAGGGGAGTTGGCACAGGAGGACGACAGGGCCAGCCCAGCTGAAGTGCTTCTATGCAAATGCACGCAGCTTGGGCAACAAACAGGATGAGTTAAGGGCCACCGTGATGCTGGGACGCCATGACATAGTGGGCATCACCGAAACTTGGTGGGACGACTCCCACGACTGGAACGTAGGGATAGACGGGTATAAGCTTTTTAGGAAGGATAGGCAGGGAAGGAGAGGAGGAGGTGTTGCCCTCTATGTCAACAACCAGCTGGAATCAGCAGAACTCCACCTGGGGAGGCATGATGAGTTGGTTGAGAGTTTATGGGTTAGAATTAAAGGCAAGACAGGGGAAGGAGATTGTAGTGGGTTGAATTGAGATGGAGTTAATTCTCCTCACAGCATCTTTCTAGTGCTGTGGCATTCACCTTTAACAGCCCCATCTGGCCAGTGCCAAAATCTGATGGAGGATGGAGATTAACTGTGGACTATCGTGGCCTGAATGAAGTGACACCACCACTGAGTGCTGCTGTACCAGACATGCTAGAGCTCCAGTATGAGTTGGAGTCGAAGGCAGCTAAATGGTATGCTACTATTGACATCGCCAATGCATTCTTCTCAATTCCATTGGCAGCAGAGTGCAGGCCACAATTTGCTTTCACCTGGAGGGGGTTCAATACACCTGGAATCGCTTGCCCCAGGGGTGGAAGCATAGCTCCACAATTTGTCATGGACTAATCCAGAGTGAACTGGAAAAGGGTGAGGCCCCTGAACATCTGCAGTACATTGATGATATTATTGTATGGGGCGATAAAGCAAAGGAAGTGTTCGAGAAGGGAGAAAAAATTATTCAAATACTCTTAAAGGCTGGGTTTGCTATAAAGAAGAGTAAAGTCAAAGGACCTGCGCAAGAAATTCAGTTCTTGGGAATAAAATGGCAGGATGGACGCCGTCATGTACCTATGGAAGTGGTCAACAAGATAGCAGCAATGTCTCCACCATCTAACAAGAAAGAGACACAGTCCTTTCTAGGCCTTGCGGGGTTCTGGAAAATGCATGTTCCAGGCTACAGTCAACTTGTCAGCCCTCTTTATCGAGTAACTCGAAAGAAAAATCAATTTGAATGGGGTAGTGAGCAGCAACAAGCTTTTGAACAAATCAAACAAGAGATAGCTCGTGCAGTGGCACTTGGGCCCATCCGAACACGACCATCAGTGCAGAATATCCTTTACACCGCAGCTGGGAGCACGGTCTCACTTGGAGTCTCTGGCAGAAGACACCAGGTGAAACCGAGGTCGACCATTGGGATTTTGGAGTAGAGCATATCGAGGATCAGAAGCCCACTATACACCAACTGAGGAAGGAGATTTTAGTTCTTACCGATGGATCATGTCAGTAGTGGTAGGAAACCACAGGATGAGCATGGAGTTCGAGCGAGGAGAAGGTGCAATGGAAGCTCTAGAGATTGCTGAAAGAGGGTACTTTATCTTTACACAGATTCTTGGATGGTGGCACCTGGCTACAACAATGGAAGAAGACCAATTACAACGCAGGGGCAAGCCATTTGGGCTGCCCAGTCGAGCTCGGGTGGAGAACATGTGTGATTAGTGCTACCCATTTACTCCATGTAGCACTGGTGGCATGATGAGGAAGGGATGTTTCTTCTGAACATCCAATGCAGCACAGGCAGCCTGGGTGCTAAGAGGAGAGGTGCCTCCCAGTCTGTACCCACTACTTCCGATGCAGCTCGAACTCCCCAGGCTGCTAAAATCTCCTTCTCAGTTGGTGTATAGTGGGCTTCTGATCCTCGATATGCTCTACTCAACAAAATCCCAATGGTCGACCATCAGTAAACAGAGCGGTTTCACCTGGTGTCTTCTGCCAGAGACTCCAAGTGAGACCGTGCTCCCAGCTGCTAAGAGGAGAGGTGCCTCTGTAAAGGATATTCTGCACTGATGGTCGTGTTCGGATGGGCCCAAGTGCCACTGCACGAGCTATCTCTTGTTTGATTTGTTCAAAAGCTTGTTGCTGCTCACTACCCCATTCAAATTGATTTTTCTTTCGAGTTACTCGATAAAGAGGGCTGACAAGTTGACTGTAGCCTGGAACATGCATTTTCCAGAACCCCGCAAGGCCTAGAAAGGACTGTGTCTCTTCTTGTTAGATGGTGGAGACATTGCTGCTATCTTGTTGACCACTTCCATAGGTACATGACGGCGTCCATCCTGCCATTTTATTCCCAAGAACTGAATTTCTTGCGCAGGTCCTTTGACTTTACTCTTCTTTTATAGCAAACCCAGCCTTTAAGAGTATTTGAATAATTTTTTCTCCCTTCTCGAACACTTCCTTTGCTTTATCGCCCCATACAATAATATCATCAATGTACTGCAGATGTTCAGGGGCCTCACCCTTTTCCAGTTCACTCTGGATTAGTCCATGACAAATTGTGGAGCTATGCTTCCACCCCTGGGGCAAGCGATTCCAGGTGTATTGAACCCCTCCAGGTGAAAGCAAATTGTGGCCTGCACCTGCTGCCAATGGAATTGAGAAGAATGCATTGGCGATGTCAATAGTAGCATACCATTTAGCTGCCTTCGACTCCAACTCATACTGGAGCTCTAGCATGTCTGGTACAGCAGCACTCAGTGGTGGTGTCACTTCATTCAGGCCACGATAGTCCACAGTTAATCTCCATCCTCCATCAGATTTTGGCACTGGCCAGATGGGGCTGTTAAAAGGTGAATGCCACAGCACTAGAAAGATGCTGTGAGGAGAATTAACTCCATCTCAATTCAACCCACTACAATCTCCTTCCCCTGTCTTGCCTTTAATTCTAACCCATAAACTCTCAACCAACTCATCATGCCTCCCCAGGTGGAGTTCTGCTGATTCCAGCTGGTTGTTGACATAGAGGGCAACACCTCCTCCTCTCCTTCCCTGCCTATCCTTCCTAAAAAGCTTATACCCGTCTATCCCTACGTTCCAGTCGTGGGAGTCGTCCCACCAAGTTTCGGTGATGCCCACTATGTCATGGCGTCCCAGCATCACGGTGGCCCTTAACTCATCCTGTTTGTTGCCCAAGCTGCGTGCATTTGCATAGAAGCACTTCAGCTGGGCTGGCCCTGTCGTCCTCCTGTGCCAACTCCCCTTGGTTTCCACAGGGTGTCCTGGTGTGTCATTTGTGTCTTGCCTCAGGGCAGCAAGCTGAGAGCCCCTACTGGCTCTCCATCCCTCCACCTCAGGTGAGCTGCCCCCCTGCTTGTCACAGGCCAGCAGGAGACCACCAACCCCTCCCCCTTCAAATCTAGTTTAAAGCCCTGTCTATGAGCCCTGCCAATTCCTGCCCCAGGATCCTTTTCCCCCTCTGGGACAAGTGTGTCCCATAAGTTGTTTTTAGCTCTGCTGCCTTGAAAACCAAACCATGATTGTAGAACCCAAATCCCTGCCGATGGCACCAGTCCCTGAGCCATGAATTGACCTGTTGGCTCTTCCACAATGTTCCCTCATCCATCACTGACGTTAGAGGGATAGCAGAGAACACTACTTGAGATCCTGACCCCTTTAGCAGGTGCCCTAACGTTCTGAAATCTCTTTTAATTGACCGTGAGCCTCGCATTGTTGCATCGTCACTACCCACCTGAAAGACCAGCAGTGGGTAGTAGTCTGAAGGGCTCACAAGTTTGGGAATTTTGCCTACTATGTCCTTTACTTGGGCACCAGGGAGGCAGCAGATCTCCCTATGAAATGGGTCTGGTCTGCATATTGGGCCCTCTGCCCCTTCAGTAGGGAGTCTCCTACAACGATGACCCTACGAGGTTTCCTTTCTGGACTAGTTTTGATAGCTGGCCTGAGGGAACCTGTCATTGGTGCAGCTTCTGTCTTCCTTGAGTCCTCATCCTCACCTATGACCTGCTCCTCCTGTAGAGCCTCATACCTATTCTGAACCTGATTTGTTGAATGCCATCATATTGGACTCTGTCCAATCATCCAACCCTACATCATAACTTTTTGGACTACTCTGGTTGTTCCCAAAAACATGTATTTTGACTTTAAGTATCCAGAGGAAAATGTATTCCTAGTTTCAAGATCATTTACATCCTGTAGATTCATCTGTCTACATGCTCTGTGACTCTCCATGCATGGGCATCTTCTAGATAGTCTTACTTGATTCAGTTGTTAGCTGCACTTCCCCTGGGGAAGTGTAGGCTCCAGGTGAGGAGAAATATTTTCACAGAGAGAGTTGTTAGCTGTTGGAATGGGCCCAGGGAGGTGGTGGAGTCAGCATCCCTAGAGGTGTTCAAGAGGGGATTGGATGTGGCACTTGGAGCCATGGTTTAGTAGTCATGAGGTGCTGGGTGACAGGTTGGACTTCATGATCTTTGAGTCTTTTCCAACCTTATTGATTCTATGATTCTAGTGTGTCCTGAAAGAGGCATTAACAACCCAGCCAAATCTGTTTGAAGCACTGTCCCTCTCTCCTCCCTCTCTGTTGCAGGGTCTGGATTGAGGTCGAGGAGCCTAATAGGCAGGTGCCATTAAGGCTGCCTGGAGGGGGGTGGAAGCTGAACCTGATCCCTGAGCCTCATGTTTCAGAGAAGCGATTTCACATGTCAGATGTCATGAGAGAAGGCCTGTGCAGTTTACCCACCATATAAACATTTGTAATTGATTGGCAGGATTTGAATAGCTAATGTGCCATTGGGCCATTCAGTTTTCAAAAAGGGAATTTATAGAATCATAGAATCAAGCTGTGCCAGGGGAGGTTTAGGCTGGATGTTATGAAGAAGACCCATTGGAATGTGCTGCCCAGGGAGGTGGTGGAGTCACCATCACTGAAGGTGTTTAAGAAGAGACTGAATGAAGCACTTGGTGCCATGGTTTAGTTGATTAGGTAGTGTTGGATGACAGGTTGGACTCAATGATCTCAAAGATCTCTTTTCCTACCTGGTTAATTCTATTCTATTCTATTCTATTCTATTCTATTCTATTCTATTCTATTCTATTCTATTCTATTCTATTCTATTCTATTCTATTCTATTCTATTCTATTCTATGATGGTCTTCCTAGAAAACATTTTAAAACGGTACCAAGGGAACATCCTCAATACTCAGCCAAGCCTTTTGGTGGTTTCTCTTTGGGTCTAAAGTATTGGGAAAATCAGTAGCAGGAAATACATCAGGGCAAAGGTTTCTCTAACAAAAAAGGGAACATCACATTGTATGACTCATCACAGAAAACATTGGCAGTCCCTTCCTATCTCATCTGTCCTATGAATGTTACATGACCCCTGTGTTTTGTTTCCACATGGCACATCTGTAGATTGCAGTGGGTTAAAGGAAGTCCCACAATAGTGTTGCATTTGGGATTTTGGGGTTTTTTTTTGAGGTTTGTTTTCTCTTTTTCCATCTTTAACAAGACACTGTTGATCTCAATCATGTCAGACACCATGTCAGAGCCCAACCTTGACACATCAATGACAACATATATCAGAACAATCAGAAGTTTACAACATGTAATAAAAAATGAAGGCATGCACGCTATCCTCTTGGGACCTGAGTGAGTTTGTGGGCAACCAGTTATTTGTAGGCTCTATTACTTCCTAAATGTTCAGTGTATATAGCCCTTGGCAGGGTGTTGAGGACAAAGAACAATCAGTCTTCAGATACGACTTTTGAAATGCAGTGCCTTATGCTTCCTTCAAGTGACTCGTTCATTCCATGTTGTCAAGATCCATTGATGAAAGCTGACTACTTTCAAAGGCCTTTGACAAGTGAAGCATCCTCAATACATGGAGAAAATGATATTGTGCAATCAGTGTTTACAGAACATACCATGAATGACGGATGTTTTTTTTTCTTAACGACATCATGGTGAACTTACCTTCCAGATTCAAGGCAGAGTATTAAAACCGTTGCAGAGATCTTGGACCCAGGAGGAAAGCAATCACACTGGGAAGAGACTTAAGGATGTTTAGAACTGTTTTCAGAGTTTCCATAAATCTGGCTCATCTTATGGATGTCTGCATTATGCTATCCTTACAGAAAATCCTTGCATTTAAATAGGTAGACACACTGCAGGAGCATGACAATGATGTGACAATCTATTCTAGTAATACAGAGCAGGGTGCACAAAGCAATAGCTGTTAAGAAGGCATTTCTGTTTTAAAAATAATTTTTAATCTTTTATATAAATTCCATATGCAGTTTCACACAAAATTACTAACAAAAAATGTTTAAGATTACTCTCTCTTTTTTTTTTTTTTTTTTTTAAAGCTGGTGAAGGGTCTGGAAGGAGTAGGGAAGTCACTGTGCCCCTAGACTCAGCACTGGTTAGGTCTCACCCTGAGTCCTGTGTCCAGTTCTGGGCCCCTCAGTTCAGGAAAGATGTTGGCATGCTAGAAGGTGTCCAGAGAAGGGCAACAATGCTGGGGAGGGGTTTGGAGCACAAGCCCTTTGAGGAGAACCTGAAGGAGCTGGGGTTGCCCAGCCTGGAGAACAGGAGGCTCAGGGGAGACCTTCTTGCTCTCTACAACTCCCTGAAGGGAGGTTGTAGCCAGGAGGGGGTTGGTCTCTTCTCCCAGGCAACCAGCATCAGAACAAGAGGACACAGTCACAAGCTGCACCAGGGGATGTTTAGACTGGATGTTAGGAAGAAGTTCTTCCCAGAAAGGGTGATTGCCCATTAGAATGTGCTGCCTGGGGAGGTGGTGGAGTTACCATCACTGGAAGTGTTTAGGAAGAGACTTGATGGGGTGCTTGGTGCCATGGCTTAGTTGATTAGAAGGTGTCGGGTGATGGGTTGGACTTGATTATCTCAAAGGTCTTTTCCAACCTGGTTTATTCTATTCTATTCTTGAGTCACCTTACTCTTTGTAGACAAAATATCTAATGTTGCTGCTTATAGTGCATAAACTTGAATTTAAATTCAGAGCCATCTAAATCTTATCAGGTAGGAAGCTCTAGATTTCATGCTTCATGTTTTCTTTGTTTTCATAATGTGTATTTGTTCTTGAACTAGTCTAAACTGAGAATGGCTTTCTAGTGTATCTACAGATAGGATGCTGTTCTGGCAGGAATTCACACCATGACATACAACATATGCAACTCCTAGCACTCCAGTGCACTGTTACCTGGGGTAGGGAATGGCATTTAATACTTCTATCATGCAAACAACCTCCCAACCCCCTGCATATAATTTATAGAAAATATCCCCCTTCCTTTCCAAGAGTTAAAGGTTTTCTATGTGCAGGATGCACAAGAAGCTGCGGGAAACCGTGGAGAAAGCAAAGGCAGCCATGCGTACATCTAAGCATCCTTTAAACTAGGAAAAGTAACATTCAAGAAACAAACTGTTTTCTCCCAAGCACCTGATCAGTAAATAAACATATGTGAGCTGTTGTTGTTGTTGTTGTTTTAATGTGGCTGTGCTGAATATGTTTGCAAATGCAGGACTAAGCCATATGTCAGTGTTTCCCTTAATGTACTCCTGGAGGCTACCTACGCAGAAATCAGTCAAATAACTTCAAAACGACTATAAATACATGCACCGCCCATTACATTTCACACAGTTGTATTCACAGTGGTTGCCTGGTGCACTGGGCTTAATTTGCATATCTTGCCTTTTGCAAAGCTGAACATAATTTGGTACACTGTTTAAAGTTTATTATTCCACTATCGTTTGATGTTCTAATTTACTTTGTGTGCCAGCGTTTAATTTGTGACTAATCTTTTAAAGAGTTGGGTAAGGATCATAGTAGCCTCATTTTATAAAGGCTTCTGTAATGAACTTGGGTGCTACCTTAGCTTAACAGGAAGTTAGAGCTGCAGTTCATTACAGAACAGTGAGCTTCAGCTATATTGAATTACTGCCAGGAAATATTTACAGGCTACACTCATAGACTTTACCTTTCAATCAATGATGGTCTATGGGAACACTTCCTGAAGTTTGCTAATGTATTCAGATAGGCTAACAAGTGGGTGTGTGCTAATCCTGCCAACTTCAGTACCTTTCAGAGTGCTGCTTTGAGGCCAACAAAACACCCAAGTATTTTTTTATGAATAAACAACTCATCAAAACATGCGAGAACAGAAGGTTTCAAACACAGCAAAGCAATTGGCATAGTCATTGTAGAGTTAATTAGAAGCACAAGAGTACTTTATTCAAGCCTCCTAGACCAAGGGCCATCTGCATAACAATATAACATCTCTTATAGCTGCCTTATCACTCTGTAGAGATATATATTAATGACTCTCTCTTTACTGTGTCTGTGAAACAAAATGGGAGCACTTCAATAAAAATCACTACTATGCAGGAAAATTTTGCAGTCAATAGGCTATGCTTTTGCATTCTATTCTATAGGACTGTTGCTGTCCTCCACTTTTTTTATCCCAACCTCCTTTTATCATTTTGGATGTCACAATTTCCAGTTCTGTAGAAGAATTATACTTAAAAATGAGGAAGCAGATCTCCAATGAAATAGATCCATTGTAGAGGAGAACAAAAGTGCATATTTCTCTGTTTCTTAATTTGTTGTATGTCATGGGGGTTTTTTTAGGCATCAAGAGTCTTGGACTTCAAGGAGTAAGTGTATCCTGTATTTTTCTCTGCATCTTGCAAGCAAGTAAGGAAAAAAACAACCTATAAATACTATATGTTTGTTTATTTCTTTACTGGTGCTGGTTAGTGGGTGAAACGGCAGCTCTCTGGGTGGCTGGGGAGGAGGTATAAGTGGTGGAAAGCTGCTTCTTATGTCTGCCAGCAATAAATTACCATCCCCTTGCTCCCCAGTCGCTGCAGTAACCAGGTAAAAGAAAAATAATGAAACACAGTTCTTTCCTTTAGCTGCCTGTGGAGTTGTGTAGCTGTGGTGTAACTTCATTATGGATTGTCTGTGTGAGACAAACTCCAGCTCACACTGCCAGGGGAAGCAGAGGCGAGCCATAGTAAAGGTACAACATCCACAAAAACAGAATCTGTGGTTCCATATATCGATGAAGACATTTGAGAGTAAGGGGGCTGGGAAAGCTGGGTAAGGTTTAGCACAAATGTTAGAGTGATACTTTCTCAAAGCCATCCAGTAGATTGAATATGTCATTATTTGTACCATTACTGCAGTGAACAATTTGTTAGAGTGGGAAATGCAGCAATTTACACTTGGGAAGTTTCTTGCTGCCTGTAGTAAGGCATCCTGATATTATAAGGTAAGACCTTGGATTCCTTGGCCTAATTTTGGTTTTATTTCATTCCAGAAATGATTAGTGTTATAAGTTCAAAATCCAATAATGAAGCAATAAATCATATAGAAGAATTTTGGACTTTAAAAAGAATATATCTATTCCTGCTAGATAATCAAAATATGTATTATGGATGGTTAAGTGTCCAGTTGGATGGTTTGTGTCCAGTTCTGGGCCCCTCAATTTAAGAAGGATATTGAGACTCTTGAACATATCCAGAGAAGGGCAACGAGGCTGGTGAGAGGGCTCAAGCACAAGCCCTACAAGGAGAGGCTGAGGGAGCTGGGATTGTTTAGCCTGGGGAAGAGGAGGCTCAGGGGAGACCTTCTTGCTGTCTACAACTACCTGAAGGGAGGTTGTAGCCAGGACGGGGTTGGTCTCTTCTCCCAGGCAACCAGCACCAGAACAAGAGGACACAGTCTCAAGCTGTGCCAGGGGAAGTTTATGCTTGAGGTGAGGAGAAAGTTCTTCACAGAGAGTTAGCCATTAGAATGTGCTGCCCAGGGAGGTGGTGGAGTCACCATCCCTGGAGGTGTTCAACAGGGGACTGGACGTGGCACTTGGTGCCATGGTTTAGTAGTCATGAGGTCTTGGGTGGCAGGTTGGACTTGAGGATTTTTGAGGTCTTTTCCAACCTTATCGATTCCATGATTCTATGATTCTAAGTATGGAAAAGATAATTGACATATTTTGGCTAGTATTTATTTAACTTGAGTCATTTAGAGATCATTGGCATTGAAAAAATAAACCAACAAAAAGCACCCCACAAATTAACAAGCCAACAAGCCAAACCAATCCAAGCCAAACCCAAACCCAAACCCAAAACAAACAAACCACCTGTTGCAGTTTGGGCTGGGTGCCCCCTGCTTCCTGTGTCCAGAGGTCCAGCCCAGTGGGTGGACACAGGAAATTGGGTATTTCTACCATAATTCTCTGCACCACTATAAGATCTAGTGCGAGGTCTAAGCACCTCCTCTTTCTTCATCGCCGTCGCCCGGTAATGGGGGAGTTGTTGTCTCCCGGCCATGGGCCTGGCTAGGCCCAAGGCCACGGGGGATGGGCAGTCTCAGATCTGGCCAGCTGAGACTAGCCTAGCAGTGGGGAGGGGGGGAAGAAGGAGCCCTGGGGGTCTTGGATGTACCCCCAGGTGGGGATGGGATTATCTTGGGACTGTTTGGGATTTCTTTTGTCACTCTGCTTTTGGTTTTCTGTAAAGATTCACCGCTTTTCCTTTAAACTTTCCATCACTTTTGCAATCCGTTTTGTTTTGAGTTGTTTTATTCTGCCCGTGGTGGGGAGGGTTTGGAGGGGGGCTGCCTTAACCCATCACATTATTGGTAGCAGAGGATGGTTGTGGTGGGGAGGGGGTCTGCCCTCAACCCCTTTGCATTCCTGGCGAGGCAGGCAGGAGTAGGAGTTTGTTATTGTGACCACTTTGCAGATCGGATTGCAAAAAAAACGGAGAGTTTAAATTCAGTTCTGGGCGTCGGTTTGGGTTTTGGAAGTTGGGGGTCAAGTTTTGTTGTTGGGGCGATTGTGTGAATTCTTGTGGATTGCAGGGGGACACCTGGTGTGTGGCCGATGGCACGGAGCCCCCTCCTGCTCTTCCATGCAGGGGTGGTTCCTGACCATCGGAATTGGGGTACCGCTTAAGAACGCGGGACCTGCCCTTCCTCCACCCACGCTCTCTGCGGGCGGTAGAAGCGGCGGGGAGTGAAGCGGGGAGGGGCAGCGGCGAGCAGATCAGGATCGGGCCCGTTTTCGCTGCGGGAAAGAGCCAGCCGTGGCGAGCGGGCGAGCTCAGCTCCCGAAACTCAGGAAGGCGAACGGGGACCCCAGCTGCAAAGCCGTTCTCAAGGGCTCTGGGAACGCGTTTATGGCTTTCGCTGGAGGAGCCGTTTGAATGCCCGAGGGGTGGAGGCGATTTTGACTCTGTACCGTGGCGATAGAGGCGGCCGGACCTCTGCTGTATGCTCGGGCGGCGGCGGCGGTGGCCTCGGCCGTGTGCTCGGAGTAGCGACGGCGGCGCCTGGCCGGCTGCGCGGACTGTGGTGGCGGCGGGCCTGGCCGTGCCCTCGGAGCGCTGGCCCCGGCCCCGGCCCCAGCCGTGCGCTCGGGCTGTAGTGGGGCCGGTCCTAGTCTCTTCCCTGATTATTTTTCGGACCAGTTCTGAAAATGGCGCCGAGCACCTGGCTCCACCTCCCTTCTTCTCAGTAGGTTGTGGTGCAGTCCCTCCCCCTTCCGGGGGGGTTTGTGTAGTTGAATGCTGTCACGGGTCGGTACGCGAACGCCCAGAGGGGGCGGTGTACCTGTGACATGCGTTTGTGTAGCCTCGGGCCGCGGCTGGAAGCGGTCAGCACTGGGCTTGGGATAGGTCCGTGCAGGGTTGAGGAAGGCTCAGTGTGCTATTTTCCTGGAGGGGTGGAGAAGCAGTTAGAGCTTGATTGCTCTGACTGGCTTGCCCCAGGGGTGGAAATATGCCACTGAGTAAATGGAGATGGAAATAGAAGCTGGTTGAGAAGTTGTGAGGCTCTTTCCAGGTGGCCAGGATGTCCACCGGATCCATGAAGAACTTGCACCGCAGAAGAGTGAACTCTGCATCGCTGGGTGGTTCCATTAGATGGGAGAAGAACTGGAATGGACTGACACTTGACCCTGAATGAGAGAGACTGTTTGGGTGGACGCCCAGATGAAGATAAGGACTTCGCCGGACATGTCATCGGAAGAGTTCTAATTTGATGATATGTTTGGGGTGCAGAGATTATGGTATGAAATAAGGGGTGGCATGTTGCAGTTTGGGCTGGGTGCCCCCTGCTTCCTGTGTCCAGAGGTCCAGCCCAGTGGGTGGACACAGGAAATTGGGTATTTCTACCATAATTCTCTGCACCACTATAAGATCTAGTGCGAGGCCTAAGCACCTCCTCTTTCTTCCTCGCCGTCGCCCGGTAATGGGGGAGTTGTTGTCTCCCGGCCATGGGCCTGGCTAGGCCCAAGGCCACGGGGGATGGGCAGTCTCAGATCTGGCCAGCTGAGACTAGCCTAGCAGTGGGGAGGGGGGGAAGAAGGAGCCTTGGGGGTCTTGGATGTACCCCCAGGTGGGGATGGGATTATCTTGGGACTGTTTGGAATTTCTTTTGTCACTCTGCTTTTGGCTTTCTGTAAAGATTCACCGCTTTTTCTTAAACTTTCCATCACTTTTGCAATCCGTTTTGTTTTGAGTTGTTTTATTCTGCCCGTGATGGGGAGGGTTTGGAGGGGGCTGCCTAAACCCATCACACCACCAAACATACAAAGCTGCAATAGCAAACACAAGAAGAAGAAAATTATTGCTCAGACAGAAAGAAAAAAACACAAATTGCTTTCCAAGTTCACTTATAAAAATTAAGCAATTTTTATTCTTAATCAAATATCATAAGCATTAAATGAGATGAGCAATAGGAATGGGCTGCCCAGGGAGGTGGTGGAGTCACCATCATTGGAGGTGTTTAGGAGGAAGCTTGATGGGGCGCTTGGTGCCATGGTTTAGTTGTTTAGATGGTGTTGGATGATGGGTTGGGCACGATGATCTTGAAGGTCTCTTCCAAACTGATCTATTCTATTCTATTCTATTCTATTCTATTCTATTCTATTCTATTCTATTCTATTCTATTCTATTCTATTCTATTCTATTCTATTTCTCTGGTTCTGAAACCTATGCCATCATCTCTGTTGATACTTAGGCAAGTAAAACCACTAAATCTGTGTGCAGCCTGTAGAGAGATGGTCAGTACTATTAAGGGCCTGGAGAGGGGAAATTCTGCTTACATAAATTATCTCTTCCACTGAGAACACAGGAAGCAGGTAGGATGTAATTAGTATTAGTCCACTTACTGCTCACCACACCTAGTAATTTACATTCAGCTTTAGAGTTCAATAATAAATGGAAGATCTATAGAAAGCAGACTTAGGCATATTACATTTTATCTAAAATGAACTATATATGCATTCTTTCACAGAATAACAGAAAACATCCAATTGGAAGAAACCTCAAAGATCATCCAGTCCAACATTTGACCCAGTACTGAATGGTCAATAGTAAACCATGTCCCTAAGCACCAGGTCCACACGCTGCTTAAATACACCCAGGGACAATGCTGTCCCATAGCCATCAGACAGTTAGACAAGAAACACACAGTACCTGCACTACATTACTGGAACTGAAGAGAATTATAGTCCTAACAAAATGCAAATTCTCCATAACTTATGGTGGACTTTGAGGACGTGTAGGTGATTCTCCATCCAAATCTGGACATCAAAGGAATGCAGGGGAGAGATAGGTGTTTCTCAACTTCTATTGACTGCTACAGTTAAGTACTGTAGTGGTGTGATACTTTAGCCCACATGTACCAACAATAAAGCACAGCTAACCCAGTCAGAGAAGTGAATGGAAAGCTGTATTTCACAAGCAATAATGAAATGCAATGAATATATATACAATATAGAGTATTTGAAATATTATACAAGAGTTTACAGGAAAGATCACAAACTCTGATCCTCCCCATGAGGATCCCTCCTTCGGGTTTCCCCCAAACTTCTCTCCCCTTTCCCCTAGTAGTTAATTAGGCAAAAAAGGAGAAAAAGAGAGAAAAGGATATTAAAGGAAATTTGTTAGCTCAAAGCAGTTGTTAAGAAAGTTAGTTTTCTTATCTCACCAGTTTCATTCTAAGGTCAGTTGTATGCTCTCTGGCAAAGAACAAACAGAACAGAATGAAGCTGAAGTTGAAGTGAGTGAGAGAAAGAGTGTTAGTGATATTTGCTATGATATATCTCACATCTGACCAATGAAATTCATTCAAAATTAATCTTTGTTTTCCTTTTTACACCCAAACATTCAGCTAGAGAATTCTGCAGCCATCCTTTTCTTAAAGGCACAGCCTAACCTGTCACAAGTACAAAGTGAGATACTATCTCTGTAGAGATTTATGTCATTACAGAAATCTACTGAGATGTGCAGGGCCACAAGGAAGCATATGTGAGAATTCTCTGCATTATCCAAAGGATTTTCTAAAGCAGATATTTTGTGTTTTGTGTATCAAATAAGCTGATTTTCTCCCCACATTCTTAAATTTGCAAGTTCTTTTCAGTTACACTTGAAAATATTATAAATCATAGAATAAATCATATTTACTGAAAAAAAAAAAACACCTTAGGGAAACAGTAGAGAGCTGGACATGAGACCTTAAGCAAAGTTTCAGCTAGGGTAAACAGGAAACAACAAAGCTAAGGAAAAGCCATTTAGTAATCTAAATCTAAATCTAAATCTAAATCTAAATCTAAATCTAAATCTAAATCTAAATCTAAATCTAAATCTAACTCTAACTCTAAATCTAAATCTAAATCTGTGTAGGTTTAACAAATGTTTCCATATAGTACAATCTACAACCAACATGTTCTTTATTTTGACAGATGCCAAAGCTATTATTCTAAACTGAATAAAAAAGAAACCCAACACCTTGATCTTATCATCATTCCACTGACTTTTTGTTCTAGACCACTTGCACTTTGTTCCAAATGTATAATTTTATTTGAAACGTAGTTTGAACTTAGACGTGTCAAATCTGCCTTGAATAGTTTAATTTAGACTCAAATGTGTCAACTCTACCTCATGGAGCTTTGTTGTGAAGAAAATCATCTTCCCTGAGACACTGGAAAGAGAGATGTTAAGGAAGTGAAGCTGGAGTTCAGTGATCTCTAGTGGTAGATTTGTGTAGTTGTCACTCATCCATGTAATCATTTCCTTTCATGAGTGTTTCTACTGTTACCTCCTAGTAGCATGTCCTGCTCATCAGAAATACTTAACAGTCTAGCTATTAGTAGAAGAAAAGAGTGAAACTTTAGCATCCATACCTTAAGAGTTGCTCCATTAAGCCCTGCAGATTAGAAGAATAGAATAGAAGAATGGAAAAGACCTTTGAGATCATCAAGTCCAACCCAACACCATCTTATCAACTAAACCATGAATAGAATAGAATAGAATAAAAATAGAATAGAACATAAATAGAATGGAATGGAATGGAATGGAATGGAATGGAATGGAATGGAATGGAATGGAATGGAATGGAATGGAATGGAATGGAATGGAATGGAATGGAATACACCAGGTTGGAAGATGGCACCAAGTACATCATCCAGTCTCTTCTTAAACACCTCCAGTGATGGGTGACTCCACCACCTCCGTGGGTCGCCCATTCCAATAGCCAATCACACTTTTTCTGAAGAACTTCTTCCTAACATCCAGCCTAAATATTCTCAATCTACGTAGTCATGATACAGAATTGGTCAGAGGAAGGATCAAGTCGAAAAGGAAAATTCATCTGCTGCCTGGAAACTATAAAAATAAACTTTCAGATGAATGCCAGCAGAGTCGTTGTTTTCCTTGTGAACCTCGAAGATTGTGATTCCTCTGTGCTTTGCTGATACGATGCTGAGCGAATGGGGTTCCTGCTCTTTCCAGAGGTCTTCTGTGTATTAGAAGGTTTGAGGCTTATGAAAGCAATCCTTAGTTGCTTCAGCATGTTGAGGTGGTCAGAAAATCACATTTTTTTCTCCTTTTCTTTTAAGGTTGTTGGTACCAACAGGATTAACAGCCATGTATTTGTCAGTTGTACT
>JAWKAJ010000109.1:0-42537 GCA_033816785.1 Picus viridis | reverse complement strand
TAGATCAATTCCAGGACCACCCATCACTTCCAGAGTGCACTAGGGACACCTAATTTGTTTTCAATCCCAGGATCCCAGGACAGGAGCCTCTCAGCCCAGGGCGCCACCCAGGGACAATCTCCAGGGCTGAAAGACTAGGGACACCGAGGCTTTTTCACCCCAGGAACCACCTGAGTTCAGGATCACTTCATACTCAAACACTCCAGGACACAAAAGCAGAGAGCACTCAGGATCACCTCAGAATGCCACACAATGGGACTACACTCACAGTTTGATTGCCACTCCTCCAAACACCCAGAGCCACACTCCAGGGGACACCTGCAGCTCTCACCCACAGGGCGACTAGGGATGTGGTTCGGGATCGCAGGGCACCACCCAGAGACACCCAGAGACACCAGGGACACGTTTCAGAGCGCACTCCACCCAGAGCGCCACCCAGTTCACTCCAGGGATCATCCAACAGGGACCACTCCAGGGACCAATCGACACCCAGGGACACAGGGGACACCCAGGGGACACTCCAGGGACCACCCAGAGATGCCACTCCAGGGACACTAGGAGTCACCTGACACCCAGAGCGCATCCCAGAGCCTAATTCAGGACACCTACGGTTATACCCAGAGCGCACTGCTCTGACACCCAGGATCACCCAGGATCACTAGGATCTCAGCCTATACTCCAGGGACTCCCAGAGCCACCACCTGAAACAGGATCAACTGTGACCACTCACTCCAGGACTTCCAGAGCTCAGGACACCCAGGACCAATTGTAGTTCCCACCTGTCCCAGAGCGCACTCCAGGATCACCCAGGACCACCAGAGCCGAGACCTGAGATTTATCTGTGATCACCTCAGCTGGCCTCGGATCGCAGGATCACCCAGCATCAATTCCAGACACAGAATACCCAGCGCCCAGAGCGCACTCCACCCTGTATCGCTAATCTGCTAGATCAGCACTCCAGGACACCCAGGGACCACGCACCACCCAGGATCAGGACACCAGACCACTAGATCACCATCATTCAGGATCAATTCAAGTGGTCTTCACTCCAGGGACACCCAGAGCCCAGAGCCACACCCAGGGACCACCCATCCAATTCAGGACCACCCAGGCCGCACTCAGGGGACACTTGGTGGCGCACTCCAGGGGACATCATGCACCCAGGACACCCAGGACACCCAGGGACCACCCATAAGCGCACCTCCAGAGCGCACCCAGGATACCCAGAATTAGGAGACACCTGGAGAGCGCCACCCAGGCGCACACCTGTGACAATCTGGCAGAGCGCACTCCAGGACACCCAGGGACACCCAGGGATCACCCAGGATCACTAGGGCTGCATCACCTGTCACTCACCCAGCTGGGCTCCGGGATCGCGCAGGGACCACCCAGGACACTAGATCCCACAACACCCAGACACCCAGAGCCTACTAGGACACCCAGGAGTCAATCAGGGATCACCCATTGAAATACCTACAGGGGAGCCTACGCATCTCCACTAGGACACCTAGGACACCCAGGACCATCCAGAGCCGCCATCCCAGGACACCCATGGTCCCAGGGACACCCAGAAGAATCCCAGAGCCGCTGACCACCCACTCCAGAGCGCACTCCACAGAGTGTCTGTGATTTCCCACCCAGGACACCCAGGACTCACTAGAGAGTTTCACGACTCCTTGGGCTACTGCAATCTCATGACCCACTCAGGACCAACCCAAGGCGGGACCGCAGTCACTCCAGGCTAATAAATTCAGAGAGTCACCTGTAATCACCCAGACGAGCCCACTACACACACTGGGACACTATAATGCCATCTGAAACAATCTATATTCTCAATTCAGGACAATCCCACTCAGATCAATTCAGGACACTAGAGCAGAAAGAATACAGAATCCCCATTGTGATCACCCAGAGCCGCACTCCAGGACAATTGTGGACACCCAGAGCCTCATCCCAGAGCCACATTCCAGGGATCAATTCCAGAGCGATAGAGTCACCCAGAGCCGCACCCAGGGACACCCAGAGCCGGCACCCAGGGACCGTCCCAGAGCGCACGGGACATCCAGAGCCCAGGACACCCAGGATCATCCAGGGAAAGAGAGCGCACTCAGGGACACCTCCACGCACTCCAGGGACACCCAGGACACCCACCCAGGACACCTAGGCAAGAAATCATCTGCGAAGGATCTGAGAATGACCAGAGCTCACCTGCCCCCTTGCACCCAGGACCACTCATACCCTGCAGACCTGCGACACCCAGGCTCTCTCTCTTCACCCAGGACCACCTGATCAGCCATCACTGAGAGCATCCCAGCACTGATTCCCCGACACCCAGGCCGAGGCTTGGCAGAGCCGCCATCCATCCTCCAGGATCACCCAGAGCCCGCCCACCCAGGACACCCAGAATGCCACTCCAGAATGAAGACCCAGGGATCAGATCAGGACCACTGCCACTCCAGGGATCACCCAGAGCGCACTCCACTCCAGACAGAGCGCCAGGACTACCCAGGACCACCCAGAATCTGTGTGACCAATCTCCCTCCAGCCCCACCCACAGGGATCACCTGCGGGACGAGATGTCCACTCCAGTGACCACCCAGAATGCCCACTCCAGGGGACACTAGAATAGATCACCCAGGACACGCCAGGACCCACCTCTGGTGAGCTTGTGGGGACTAGGACACCCAGGCTGACACTCCAGGGATCACTTGGCACATCATCCAGAGCTAGGGGTGTGTGAGTCACCCAGGATGAAAGACTAGGAGCCATTAGGATCATCTCAGCACCCAGGACATTAGGGACCCAGAGCCACCACTAGACACCCAGGACCCAGTAGTTTCCCACCTGTGCCGTCCAGGACTCAGAGACACTATATGCCACACTGTTGGCTCCAGGACCCCCAGGACCCCCAGGGGATACAGACACTAAAGACTTCAGGGATACACTCATTCCCTGAGAGACTGGGACTTTGTGGGATGGCACAGAGATAAAGACTCCCAGGCATGGGTAATGAGACACCTGCATGGCACAAGTACCCCGGATGGGGCACAATTCTGACAGTGACCCCTGTACTCCCCAGACACCCAGCATTCCCAGGCATGGCACAAGACACTAGCATTCCCAGGCATGTGACTCCCAGGGCGGCACAGACCCCTGTCTTTGTGGGAGAGACAGATCTCAGGCATGGCACAGAGCATTACTCCCAGGCATGGGCGTGGATTCAGGCATGGCATGCCAGACTCCTGTGACGACACTCCACCCCAGGGATGGCATTGCGACCCCCACAGACTAAAGACTTCAGGCAGCTTGGTTGGGAGACCCCAGGGGATTCAGAATTTCAGCAGGGGGGTTAGGCATGGAGATTGTGACTCCCACAGAGCATTCAGCTCCCTGGGGTCCCTGGGCCTTCCCCGGGGGGGCTTTGGGGTCCCTGGGCTATCCCGGGGGGTCCTTGGGTGTTCCTGTACATCCCTGGGGGTCTCTGGGGGTCCTTGTGCCATGGCCTGGGGTCTTTGGGTGTCTCTGTGACCATCCCTGGGGGTCTTTGGGGAAGTCCTTGGCGCATCCCTGGGGGTCCTTGTGCCATCCCTGGGGTTCTTGTGCCATGCCTGGGGGTCTTTGGGGGTCCTTTGTGCCATCCCTGGGGGTCCTTGTGCCATCCCTGGGGGTCTTTGGGTGTCTCTCTGTGCCATCCCTGGGGGTCTTTGGGGTCCTTTGTGCCATGCCTGGGGGTCCTTGTGCCATGCCTGGGGGTCCTTGGGTGTCTCTGTGCCATGCCTGGGGGTCTTTGGGTGTTCTGTGCCATCCCTGGGGTCTTTGGGGGTCTCTGTGCCATCCCTGGGGGTCCTGTGCCATGCCTGGGGGTCCTTGGGTGTCTCTGTGCCATGCCTGGGGTCTTTGGGTGTCTCTGTGCGATCCCCTGGGGGTCTTTGGGGGTCCTTGTGCCATCCCTGGGGTCCTTGTGCCATGCCTGGGGGTCTGGGGGTCCTTGTGCCATCCCTGGGGTCCTTGTACATCCCTGGGGGTCCTTGGGTGTCTCTGTGCCATGCCTGGGGGTCTTTGGGGTCCCCTGGGGTCCCAGTGTGCCATCCCTGGGGTCCTTGTGCCATGCCTGGGGTCTTTGGGTCCTTGTGCATCCCTGGGGTCCCTGGGGTCCCTGGGCCAGCTGCGTGCCTGGGTGGTCTCTGGGTGTGCTCTGGGTGGTCCCTGCGGTCCCTGGGCCGGCTGGATGGTCCCTGGGTGGTCTCTGGGTGGTCCCTGGGGGTCCCTGGGCCAGCTGGGTGTCTCTGGTGGTCCCTGGGTGCGCTCTGGGTGTCCCTGGGTGGTCCCTGGGTGATCCCTGGGTGGTCCCTGGTGGTCCCTGGGTGCCCTGGGTGTCCTGGGTGCGCTCTGGTGGTCCCTCCCTGGGTGTGCTCTGGGTGTCCCTGGGTGGTCCCTGGGTGGTCCCTGGGTGCGCCTGGGTGGTCCCTGGGTGGGGGTGGTCCCTGGGTGGTCCCTGGGTGCGCTCTGCCCTGGGTGCGCTCTGGGTGGTCCCTGGGTGCCTGGGTGGTCCCTGGGTGGTCCCTGGGTGGTCTGGGTGGTCCCTGGGTGCGCTCTGGGTGGTCCCTGGGTGCGCTCTGGGTGGGCCCTGGGTGGTCCTGGGTGGTCTCTGGGTGCGCTCTGGGTGGTCCCTGGGTGGGTGGTCCCTGGGTGCGCCTGGGTGGTCCCTGGGTGGTCCCTGGTCCCTGGGGTCCTGGGTGCTCTGGGTGGTCCCTGGGTGGTCCCTGGTCTGTGGTGGGTCCCTGGGTGCGCTCTGGGTGTCCCTGGGTGCCCTGGGTGCCTGGTGCGCTCTGGGTGGTCCCTGGGCGCTGGGTGGTCCTGGGTGGTCCTGGGTGGTCCCTGGGTGCGCCCTCCCCCTGTGGTCCCCTGGGTGCGCCCTGGGTGGTCCCTGGGTGCGCTCTGGGTGGTCCCTGGGTGGTCCCTGTCCCTGGGTGGTCCCTGGGTGGGTGTCCCTGGGTGCGCCTGGGTGGTCCCTGGGTGCGCCCTGGGTGGTCCCTGGGTGGTCCTGGGTGTGCTCTGGGTGTCCCTGGGTGGTCCCTGGGTGGTCCCTGGGTGGTCCCTGGGTGGTCCCTGGGTGGTCCCTGGGTGCGCCCTGGGTGGTCCCTGGGTGGTCCTGGGTGCGCTGGGTGGTCCCTGGGTGCGCTCTGGGTGGTCCCTGGGTGCTGGGTGTGCTCTGGTGTCTCTGGGTGGTCCCTGGGTGGTCCCTGGGCGCTCTGGGTGTCCCTGGGTGCGCTCTGGGTGGTCCCTGGGTGGTCTCTGGGTGGTCCCTGGGTGATCCCTGGGTGTGCTCTGGGTGGTCCCTGGGTGCGCTCTGGGCCGGCCCTGGGTGGTCCCTGGGTGGTCCCTGGGTGCCTGGGGGGTCCCTGGAGTGGGCTCTGGATGGTCCCTGGGTGGTCCTGGGTGGTCCCTCCCCGGGGCCAGCTCTGGGGGTCCCTGGGTGCGCTCTGGGTGGTCCGTGGTCCCTGTGGTCCCTGGGTGATCCCTGGGTGCGCTCTGGGTGCGCTCTGGGTGATCCCTGGGTGCGCTCTGGGTGCGCTCTGTGTCCCTGGGTGTCCCTGGGTGGTCCCTGGGTGGTCCTAGATTGGTCTCTGGGTGGTCCTGGGTGGTCCTGGGTGGTCCCTGGGTGGTCCTGGGTGCGCTCTGGGTGGTCCCTGGGTGGTCCCTGGGTGGTCCCTGGGTGGTCCCTGGGTGGTCCCTGGGTGTGCTCTGGGTGCGCTCTGGGTGGTCCCTGGGTGGTCCCTGGGTGCGCTCTGGGTGGTCCCTGGGTGCTCTCTGGGCCGGCTGGGTGGTCTCTGGGTGGTCTCTGGGTGGTCTCTGGGTGGTCCCTGCGTCCGGGGCCAGCTGGGTGGTCCCTGGGTGCGCCCTGGTGGTCCCTGGGTGGTCCCTGGGTGGTCCCTGGGTGGTCCCTGGGTGCGCTCTGGGTGTCCCTGGGTGCGCTCTGGGTGGTCCCTGGGTGCGCTCTGGGTGGTCCTGGGTGCGCTGGGTGTCCCTGGGTGCGCCTGGGTGGTCCCTGGGTGCGCTCTGGGTGGTCCCTGGGTGCGCCCTGGGTGGTCCCTGGGTGGTCCCTGGGTGCGCCCTCGGTGGTCCCTGGGTGCGCCCTGGTCCCTGGTGCGCCTGGGTGGTCCCTGGGTGGTCCCTGGGTGGTCCCTGGGTGCGCTCTGGGTGTCCCTGGGTGCGCTCCCTGGGTGCGCTCTGGGTGGTCCCTGGGTGGTCCCTGGGTGGTCCCTGGGTGCGCTCTGGGTGGTCCCTGGGTGGTCCCTGGGTGCGCTCTGGGTGGTCCCTGGGTGGTCCCTGGGTGCGCTCTGGGTGGTCCCTGGGTGCGCTCTGGGCCGGCTGGGTGGTCTCTGGGTGGTCTCTGGGTGGTCCTGCGGTCCCGGGGCCAGCTGGGTGGTCCCTGGGTGCGCTCTGGGTGCGCTCTGGGTGGTCCTTGGGTGGTCCCTGGGTGATCCCTGGGTGCGCTCTGGGGGTCCCTGGGTGCGCTCTGGGTGGTCCCTGGGTGGTCCCTGGGTGGTCCCTGGGTGCGCTCTGGGGGTCCCTGGGTGCGCTCTGGGTGGTCCCTGGGTGGTCCCTGGGTGGTCCCTGGGTGCGCTCTGGGGGTCCTGGGTGCGCTCTGGGTGGTCCCTGGGTGCGCTCTGGGTGCGCTCTGGGTGTCCCTGGGTGGTCCCTGGGTGGTCCCTGGGTGCGCTCTGGGTGGTCCCTGGGTGGTCCTGGGTGGTCCCTGGGTGGTCCCTGGGTGGTCCCTGGGTGCGCTCTGGGTGGTCCCTGGGTGGTCCCTGGGTGGTCCCTGGGTGGTCCCTGGGTGGTCCCTGGGTGTGCTCTGGGTGCGCTCTGGGTGGTCCCTGGGTGGTCCCTGGGTGCGCTCTGGGTGGTCCCTGGGTGCGCTCTGGGCCGGCTGGGTGGTCTCTGGGTGGTCTCTGGGTGGTCTCTGGGTGGTCCCTGCGGTCCCGGGGCCAGCTGGGTGGTCCCTGGGTGCGCCCTGGGTGGTCCCTGGGTGGTCCCTGGGTGGTCCCTGGGTGGTCCCTGGGTGCGCTCTGGGTGTCCCTGGGTGCGCTCTGGGTGGTCCCTGGGTGCGCTCTGGGTGGTCCCTGGGTGCGCTCTGGGTGTCCCTGGGTGCGCTCTGGGTGGTCCCTGGGTGCGCTCTGGGTGGTCCCTGGGTGCGCTATGGGTGGTCCCTGGGTGGTCCCTGGGTGGTCCCTGGGTGCGCCCTCGGTGGTCCCTGGGTGCGCCCTGGGTGGTCCCTGGGTGCGCCCTGGGTGGTCCCTGGGTGGTCCCTGGGTGGTCCCTGGGTGCGCTCTGGGTGTCCCTGGGTGCGCTCTGGGTGGTCCCTGGGTGCGCTCTGGGTGGTCCCTGGGTGGTCCCTGGGTGGTCCCTGGGTGTGCTCTGGGTGCGCTCTGGGTGGTCCCTGGGTGGTCCCTGGGTGCGCTCTGGGTGGTCCCTGGGTGCGCTCTGGGCCGGCTGGGTGGTCTCTGGGTGGTCTCTGGGTGGTCTCTGGGTGGTCCCTGCGGTCCCGGGGCCAGCTGGGTGGTCCCTGGGTGCGCTCTGGGTGCGCTCTGGGTGGTCCTTGGGTGGTCCCTGGGTGATCCCTGGGTGCGCTCTGGGGGTCCCTGGGTGCGCTCTGGGTGGTCCCTGGGTGGTCCCTGGGTGGTCCCTGGGTGCGCTCTGGGGTCCCTGGGTGCGCTCTGGGTGGTCCCTGGGTGGTCCCTGGGTGGTCCCTGGGTGGTCCTGGGTGGTCCCTGGGTGCGCTCTGGGTGGTCCCTGGGTAGTCCCTGGGTGGTCCCTGCGGTCCCTGGGCCGGCTGGGTGGTCTCTGGGTGGTCCCTGGGTGCGCTCTGGGTGGTCCCTGGGTGCGCTCTGGGTGGTCCCTGCGGTCCCTGGGCCGGCTGGGTGGTCTCTGGGTGGTCTCTGGGTGGTCCCTGGGTGGTCCCTGCGGTCCCTGGGTGCGCTCTGGGTGGTCCCTGGGGGCCTGGTGGTCCCTGGGTGCTGGGTGGTCCCTGGGTGGTCCCCTGGGTGGTCCCTGGTCCCTGCGGGTGCGCTCTGGGTCCTGGGTGGTCCTGGCTGGGTGGTCTCTGGGTGGTCCCTGGGTGTGCTCTGGTCCCGGTGGCCAGGTGGTCTGGGTGGTCCCTGGGCGGCGCCTGGGCCGGCTGGGTGGTCTCTGGGTGGTCCTGGGTGGTCCCCTGCGCTCTGGGTGGTCCCTGCGGTCCCTGGGCCGGCTGGGTGGTCTCTGGGTGGTCTCTGGGTGGTCCCTGGGTGGTCCCTGGGTGGTCCCTGCGGTCGTCCCTGCGGTCCCGGGGCCGGCTGGCTGTGCCGGGGCGGGGCGGGGGGGGTGGGGTGGTGGTGCGGCGGCGGCGGCAGCGGCAGGCCGGCGCCAGCAGGGGGCGCCGCTGAGCCGCCGGCGGCCGGCAGGGAAGTGCTCGGCGGCCGCCCTGGACGTCCTGGCCAACGTGTTCCGGGAGGAGCTGCTGCCCCACCTGCTGCCCCTGCTCAAGGAGCTGCTCTTCCACCCCCAGTGGGTCAGCAAGGAGTCTGGCATCCTGGTGCTGGGCGCCATCGCCGAAGGTGGGCACCGGGGGCGCCCCCGAGGGCCCCTCCTGACCCCCCCCCGGGTCACCTGGGTTGGGCTTTGGGGGTCCCTGGGCCGTCCTGGGGGTCTTTGGGAGTCCCTGTGCCACCCCTGTGCCATCCTGGGGTGGTTTGTGCCACCCCTGTGCCCTCCCTGGGGGTCTTTGGGGGTCCCTGGGCCACTCCTGTGCCCTCCCTGGGGGTCTTTGGGGGGTCCCTGTGCCATCCCTGGGGTGGTTTGTGCCATCCCTGTGCCATCCTGGGAGGCCTTTGGCTGCCCCTGTGCCACCCTGGGGAGGCCTTTGGCTGCCTCTGTGCCCCCTGGGGGCCCTTTGATTATCTCTGTGCCATCCTTGTGCCCTCCTGGGAGGCCTTTGGCTGCCTTTGTGCCACCCTGGGGTGGTCTGTGCCATCCCTGTGCCTGCCTGGGAAGCCTTTGGCTGCCTCTGTGCCCCCCTGGGAGGCCTTTGATTATCTCTGTGCCATCCCTGAGCCCCCTGGGGAGGGCCTGCCCCCTGGGGGAGGCCTTTGGTTATCTCTGTGCCATCCCTGTGCCCCCTGGGGAGGCCTTTGGTTATCTCTGTGCCATCCCTGTGCCCCCCTGGGAGGCCTTTGGTTATCTCTGTGCCATCCCTGTGCCCCCTGGGGAGGCCCTTATCTCTGTGCCATCGGGGGCCTTTGGTTATCTCTGTGCCAGGTTATCTCTGTGCCATCCCTGGCTGCCTCTCTGTGCCCCCTGTGCCCCCTGGGGGTGTGGTCTCTGTGCCATCCCCGTGCATCCCTCTGTGCCCCCTGTACCATCCCTGTGCCCCCGGGAGGCCTTTGGCTGCCTCTGTGCTGCTCTGGGGTGGTCTGTGCCATCCCTGTGCCCCCCAGGAAGCCTTTGGCTGCCTCTCTGCCGCTCTGGGGTGGTCTGTGCCATCCCTGTGCCCCCTGGGGAGGCCTTTGGTTATCTCTGTGCCATCCCCGTGCCCCCTGGGGAGGCCTTTGGTTATCTCTGTGCCATCCCTGTGCCCCCCTGGGGAGGCCTTTGGTTATCTCTGTGCCATCCCTGTGCCCCCCTGGGGAGGCCTTTGGTTATCTCTGTGCCATCCCTGTGCCCCCCTGGGGAGGCCTTTGGTTATCTCTGTGCCATCCCTGTGCCCCCTGGGGGAGCCTTTGGTTATCTCTGTGCCATCTCTGTGCCCCCTGGGGAGGCCTTTGGTTATCTCTGTGCCATCCCCGTGCCCCCTGGGGAGGCCTTTGGTTATCTCTGTGCCATCCCTGTGCCCTCCTGGGAGGCCTTTGGCTGCCTCTGTGCCCCCGGGGTGGTCTGTACCATCCCTGTGCCCCCCGGGGGGCCTTTGGCTGCCTCTCTGCCGCTCTGGGGTGGTCTGTGCCATCCCTGTGCCCCCTGGGGAGGCCTTTGGTTATCTCTGTGCCATCCCCGTGCCCCCTGGGGAGGCCTTTGGTTATCTCTGTGCCATCCCTGTGCCCCCCTGGGGAGGCCTTTGGTTATCTCTGTGCCATCCCTGTGCCCCCTGGGGGAGGCCTTTGGTTATCTCTGTGCCATCTCTGTGCCCCCTGGGGAGGCCTTTGGTTATCTCTGTGCCATCCCTGTGCCCCCCCCTGGGGAGGCCTTTGATTATCTCTGTGCCATCCCTGTGCCCCCTGGGGGGCCTTTGATTATCTCTGTGCCATCCCCGTGCCCCCTGGGGAGAGGCCTTTGGCTGCCTCTGTGCCCCCCCGGGGTGGTCTGTGCCATCCCTGTGCCCCCGGGAAGCCTTTGGCTGCCTCTCTGCCGCTCTGGGGTGGTCTGTGCCATCCCTGTGCCCCCTGGGGAGGCCTTTGGTTATCTCTGTGCCATCCCCGTGCCCCCTGGGAGGCCTTTTGGTTATCTCTGTGCCATCCCCGTGCCCCCCTGGGAGGCCTTTGGTTATCTCTGTGCCATCCCTGTGCCCCCTGGGGAGGCCTTTGATTATCTCTGTGCCATCCCTGTGCCCCCCTGGGGAGGCTTTTGGTTATCTCTGTGCCATCCCTGTGCCCCCTGGGGAGGCCTTTGGTTATCTCTGTGCCATCCCCGTGCCCCCTGGGGAGGCCTTTGATTATCTCTGTGCCATCCCCGTGCCCCCTGGGGAGGCCTTTGGCTGCCTCTGTGCCCCCCCGGGGTGGTCTGTGCCATCCCTGTGCCCCCCGGGAAGCCTTTGGCTGCCTCTCTGCCGCTCTGGGGTGGTCTGTGCCATCCCTGTGCCCCCCTGGGGAGGCCTTTGGTTATCTCTGTGCCATCCCTGTGCCCCCTGGGGAGGCCTTTGATTATCTCTGTGCCATCCCTGTGCCCCCTGGGAGGCCTTGGTTATCTCTGTGCCATCCCCGTGCCCCCTGGGGAGGCCTTTGGTTATCTCTGTGCCATCCCTGTGCCCCCTGGGGAGGCCTTTGGTTATCTCTGTGCCATCTCTGTGCCCCCCTGGGGAGGCCTTTGGTTATCTCTGTGCCATCCCTGTGCCCCCTGGGGAGGCCTTTGATTATCTCTGTGCCATCCCTGTGCCCCCCTGGGGGAGGCCTTTGATTATCTCTGTGCCATCCCCGTGCCCCCTGGGGAGGCCTTTGGCTGCCTCTGTGCCCCCCCGGGGTGGTCTGTGCCATCCTGTGCCCCCGGGAAGCCTTTGGCTGCCTCTCTGCCGCTCTGGGGTGGTCTGTGCCATCCCTGTGCCCCCGGGGAAGCCTTTGGCTGCCTCTCTGCCGCTCTGGGGTGGTCTGTGCCATCCCTGTGCCCCCCTGGGAGGCCTTTGGTTATCTCTGTGCCATCCCTGTGCCCCCTGGGGAGGCCTTTGGTTATCTCTGTGCCATCCCTGTGCCCCCTGGGGAGGCCTTTGGTTATCTCTGTGCCATCCCTGTGCCCCCCTGGGGAGGCCTTTGATTATCTCTGTGCCATCCCCGTGCCCCCCTGGGGAGGCCTTTGGCTGCCTCTGTGCCCCCGGGGGTGGTCTGTGCCATCCCTGTGCCCCCCGGAAGCCTTTGGCTGCCTCTCTGCCGCTCTGGGGTGGTCTGTGCCATCCCTGTGCCCCCTGGGGGAGGCCTTTGGTTATCTCTGTGCCATCCCTGTGCCCCCCCTGGGGGAAGCCTTTGGTTATCTCTGTGCCATCCCCGTGCCCCCCTGGGGAGGCCTTTGGTTATCTCTGTGCCATCCCTGTGCCCCCTGGGGAGGCCTTTGGTTATCTCTGTGCCATCCCCGTGCCCCCTGGGGAGGCCTTTGGTTATCTCTGTGCCATCCCTGTGCCCCCCTGGGAGGCCTTTGGCTGCCTCTGTGCCCCCCCGGGGTGGTCTGTACCATCCCTGTGCCCCCGGGAGGCCTTTGGCTGCCTCTCTGCCGCTCTGGGGTGGTCTGTGCCATCCCTGTGCCCCCCGGGGAAGCCTTTGGCTGCCTCTCTGCCGCTCTGGGGTGGTCTGTGCCATCCCTGTGCCCCCTGGGGAGGCCTTTGGTTATCTCTGTGCCATCCCCGTGCCCCCCTGGGAGGCCTTTGGTTATCTCTGTGCCATCCTGTGCCCCCCTGGGGAGGCCTTTGGTTATCTCTGTGCCATCCCTGTGCCCCCTGGGGAGGCCTTTGGTTATCTCTGTGCCATCCCTGTGCCCCCTGGGGAGGCCTTTGGTTATCTCTGTGCCATCCCTGTGCCCCCTGGGGAGGCCTTTGGTTATCTCTGTGCCATCTCTGTGCCCCCTGGGGAGGCCTTTGGTTATCTCTGTGCCATCCCCGTGCCCCCTGGGGAGGCCCTTTGGCTGCCTCTGTGCCCCCCCGGGGTGGTCTGTGCCATCCCTGTGCCCCCTGGGGAGGCCTTTGGTTATCTCTGTGCCATCCCCGTGCCCCCCTGGGAGGCCTTTGGTTATCTCTGTGCCATCCCCGTGCCCCCTGGGGAGGCCTTTGGTTATCTCTGTGCCATCCCTGTGCCCCCTGGGGGGGCCTTTGATTATCTCTGTGCCATCCCTGTGCCCCCTGGGAGGCCTGGCTGCCTCTGTGCCCCCCGGGGTGGTCTGTACCATCCCTGTGCCCCCCGGGAGGCCTTTGGCTGCCTCTCTGCCGCTCTGGGGTGGTCTGTGCCATCCCTGTGCCCCCCTGGGGAGGCCTTTGATTACCTCTGTGCCATCCCCGTGCCCCCTGGGGAGGCCTTTGGTTATCTCTGTGCCATCCCCGTGCCCCCTGGGAGGCCTTTGGTTATCTCTGTGCCATCCCCGTGCCCCCCTGGGGAGGCCTTTGGTTATCTCTGTGCCATCCCTGTGCCCCCTGGGGAGGGCCTTTGATTATCTCTGTGCCATCCCTGTGCCCCCTGGGAGGCCTTTGGTTATCTCTGTGCCATCCCTGTGCCCCCCTGGGAGGCCTTTGGTTATCTCTGTGCCATCCCTGTGCCCCCTGGGGAGGCCTTTGATTATCTCTGTGCCATCCCTGTGCCCCCCTGGGAGGCCTTTGGTTATCTCTGTGCCATCCCTGTGCCCCCCTGGGGAGGCCTTTGGTTATCTCTGTGCCATCCCCGTGCCCCCTGGGAGGCCTTTGGTTATCTCTGTGCCATCCCTGTGCCCCCTGGGAGGCCTTTGGCTGCCTCTGTGCCCCCCGGGGTGGTCTGTACCATCCCTGTGCCCCCCAGGGAGGCCTTTGGCTGCCTCTCTGCCGCTCTGGGGTGGTCTGTGCCATCCCTGTGCCCCCTGGGGAGGCCTTTGATTACCTCTGTGCCATCCCCGTGCCCCCCTGGGGAGGCCTTTGGTTATCTCTGTGCCATCCCCGTGCCCTCCTGGGGGCCTTTGGTTATCTCTGGCCATCCCCGTGCCCCCCTGGGGAGGCTGCTGCCTCTGTGCCGCTCTGGGGTGGTCTGTGCCCCCCGCCCCTCCGGGAAGCCTTCGGCCGCCCCTGTGCCCCCCGGGGGCTGAAGGACTCCCCTTGCCCCCCCCCCAGGCTGCATGCAGGGCATGGTGCCCTACCTGCCCGAGCTGGTGCCGCACCTGGTGCGCTGCCTGGCGGACAAGAAGGCCCTGGTGCGCTCCATCGCCTGCTGGACGCTCAGCCGCTACGCCCACTGGGTGGTCACCCAGCCCCGACCTCTACCTCAAGCCCCTCATGACTGAGCTGCTCAAACGCATCCTGGACAGCAACAAGAGGGTGCAGGAGGCGGCCTGCAGGTCGGCAGCCGGCCCGGGAGGGGGCGCCAGAGAGGGGGTGGGGGGGTGGGGTTGGAGGCGGCCGGGGGGGGGGGGTAGGCTGTGGGGTCCTGGAGGGAGGGGGAAGAGGGGTTCGGGGGTGGGCTAAGGGGGGTTGGAGTAGGGGGGGGTTGGGGTGGGCAGGGGCACCCAGAAGCTCCTGGAGGGAGGGGAAGAGGGGTTCGGGGTGGGCTAAGGGGGGGTTGGAGTAGGCTAAGGGGGGTTGGGGTGGGTAAGGGGTTGGGGTGGGCAGGGGCACCCAGCGGTGCCGGGGGGGGGAGGGAGGGGGTTCGGGCTGGGCTAAGGGGGGGGTTGGGGTGGGTAAGGGGTTGGGGTGGGCAGGGGGCACACCAGAAGCTCCTGGAGGGAGGGGGAAGAGGGGTTCGGGGTGGGCTAAGGGGGGGTTGGAGTAGGCTAAGGGGGGGGCTTGGGGTGGGTAAGGGGTTGGGGAGGGCAGGGGGCACCCAGAAGCTCCTGGAGGGAGGGGGAAGAGGGGTTCGGGGTGGGCTAAGGGGGGGAGTTGGGGGTTGGGGTGGGTAGTAGGCTAAGGGGGGGGTTGGGGTGGGTAGGGTAAGGGGTTGGGGTGGGTAGGGGTTGGGGTGGGTAGCACCCAGCGGTGCTGGGGGGGGGGAGGGAGGGGGGTTTGGGCTGGGCTAAGGGGGGTTGGGGTGGGTAAGGGGTTGGGGTGGGCAGGGGGCACCCAGCGGTGCTGGGGGGAGGGAGGGGGTTTGGGCTGGGCTAAGGGGGTTGGGGTGGGTAAGGGGTTGGGGTGGGCAGGGGGCACCCAGAAGCTCCAGGAGGGGAGGGGGAAGAGGGGTTCAGGGTGGGCTAAGGGGGGTTGGGGTGGGTAAGGGGTTGGGGTGGGCAGGGGGCACCCAGCAGTGCCAGGAGGGGAGGGGAAGAGGGGTTTGGGGTGGGCTAAGGGGGGCTGGGGTGGTCCGGGGGGAGTGGGGTGGGACAGGGGGGTTAGGGTGGTCCAGGGGGGGTGGGCAGGGGGCACCCAGCAACTCCAGGAGGGAGGAGGAAGAAGGGGTTCTGGGTTCCCAAGGGGGTTTGGGGATGCTCCAGGGGGGAGGGATGTTGGGGTGCTCCGTGGGGCTCCGGGGGGGGGGTTGGGGTGCCCCGGGGGGGGCTTTGGGGTGCTCCGGGGGGGTTGTTGCCGTGGGGCTGAGCTCTGTCCCGAGGGCTGGCACCGGAGGGAGCAGCCTGGAGCTGCCCCCAGGGCAAGGCTGAGCTTGGCCAGGAGCAGAAGTCTTCCTCCCTGCAGGGCTGCGCCAGGGCTGTGCCAGGGCTGTGCCAAGCCTGTGCCAGGCTGCCAGGGGCAGTGCTCGCAGCCCCCAGCCCCGGGGTGGGGGGGGTGGGGTGGGGGTGGTCTCTGAGCCCCTGCAGCCGGCGGTGCCAGGCGCCGGCGGTGCCTTGCTCGGGACTCCGCCTCCCAGACCTCCTCCTCCGAGTCCCCTTCCCGCGGGGAGGGTCTCGGAGGGTCCTGCCCCCTCTGCCCCTTCCACTAACCCCGCCCCTGGCCCTCCCCCCCCCGCAGTGCCTTCGCCACGCTGGAGGAGGAGGCCTGCACCGAGCTGGTTCCCTACCTCAGCTTCATCCTGGACACTTTGGTCTTCGCCTTCGGCAAGTACCAGCACAAGAACCTCCTCATCCTCTACGACGCCATCGGCACGCTGGCCGACTCCGTGGGACACCACCTCAACCAGCCCGTACGGCCCCGGCCCCGCCCCGGCCCCGCCCCCGGGCTCCGGCCCCGCCCCCTGCTCCTACCCCGGGCTCCGACTCGGGCTCCGGCTCCGCCCCCCGGGCTCCGGCTCCGCCCCCGGCTCCGCCCCCGGCTCCTCCTCTGGCCCCTGCGGTCCTCCGGCCCCTGGGGGTCCCCCTGCTCTGCCCTGCCCCATCCCCTGCTGCCCCATAGTCCCTGGGGGGCTCCCCAGCCCCTCCCCTCCCCCAGCCCCTCCTCTCCCTTCCCCCAGTCCCTGCTGTCCCTCAGGCCCTGGGGGTCCCTAGTCCCTGGGGGTCCCCTGCCCTGCCCCATCCCCTGCTGCCCCATAGTCCCTTGGGGGCTCCCCAGCCCCTCCCCTCCCCCAGCCCCTTGTCTCCCTTCCCCTAGTCCCTGCTGTCCCTCAGGCCCTGGGGGTCCCTAGGGTCCCCTGGGGGTCCCTAGTCCCTGGGGGTCCCCTGCCCTGCCCCCTTCCCCTGCTGCCCCATAGGGGGTCCCTAGTCCCTGGGGCTCCCCAGACCCTGCTCCCCAGCCCCTCCCCTGCTCTGCCCCCCATCATCTCCCTTCCCCTTCCAGTCCCTGCCCCTGTCCCTCAGGCCCTGGGGGTCCCTAGTCCCTGGGGTCCCCTGCTCTCCCCTTCTCCCCTGTCCCTGCTCTCCCCTTCTCCAGCCCCTGCTCTCCCCTTCTCCAGCCCCTGGGGGTCTCCTGCTCTTCCCCCAGCCCCTGCTCTCCCCTCCTCCAGCCCTTGCTGCCCCTCAGTCCCAGGGGTCCCCTGCTGCCCCCCCCCCCCCCCCCCCAGCTCCTGGGTGTCCCCAGCTGCCCCCCAGCCCCCTGCTGCCCCTCACCCTGTGACCTGTGATGACCTCAAGGACATTCGAATCCTGAACTCCTCCGTGTGGATCTCTCTCTGGTCTGATGGTCGCAGGGCTGAGCTGAGGCAGCCCCCCACGGTCACCTCCTGGCCCCCACCTCCCCCCAGCTCTGTGTGTGTGCCCCCACCCCCTCAGTAGACCTCCTGCCCCCCCCCCCCCTTGCAGGAGTACATCCAGAAGCTGATGCCTCCCCTCATCCAGAAGTGGAATGAGCTGAAGGACGAGGACAAGGACCTCTTCCCTCTGCTGGAGGTGACCCTGTGGGCCACAAAGGGGGGGCCCTGGGGAGGGAATCTCTTCCCCCCCTCAGCCCCTTCCTCAGCCCCCTCCTCCTCCTCCTCTCTCCTCCCCCTCCCCACTAGTGCCTGTCCTCGGTGGCCACCGCCCTGCAGAGCGGCTTCCTGCCCTACTGCGAGCCCGTCTACCAGCGCTGCGTCACCCTGGTGCAGAAGACCCTGGCCCAGGCCATGGTGAGACCCTCCCCATCTCCTCCAGCCCCCTCCCCCCCCCCCCCCCCCCCTTCCCCAAGAGCTCTGTGACCCTCCCAAGCCTCTCTCTCTGTTCCCCCTCCCCCAGATGTACAACCAGCACCCTGAGCAGTACGAGGCCCCCGACAAGGACTTCATGATCGTGGCCCTGGACCTGCTGAGCGGCTTGGCCGAGGGGCTGGGCTGCCACGTGGAGCAGCTGGTGGCTCGAAGCAACATCATGACCCTGCTCTTCCAGTGCATGCAGGTGAGGGGGAAGAACCCTGGAAGCCCCTAGCCCAGCCCCCCCAAGCCCCTCAGAGCCTCCCCCTCCCCACTTCCCTGCTTGCAGGACACGATGCCCGAGGTGAGGCAGAGCTCCTTCGCCCTCCTGGGGGACCTGACCAAGGCCTGCTTCGTGCACGTCAAGCCCTGCATTGGTGGGTACTGGGTTGGAAGGGGAAAGGGGGGTGTGTGGATTGGGGAGGGGGTGCCCTGGGCCTGATGCTGTGCCTCCCCGTCCCCAGCTGAGTTCATGCCCATCCTGGGCACCAACCTCAACCCCGAGTTCATCTCCGTCTGCAACAACGCCACCTGGGCCATCGGGGAGATCTGCATGCAGATGGGTGAGCAGCTCGGGGGTGGGGGGGTGGGGGTGTGTGTGTCCCCCCTTTCCCCACAGCTGAACCCTCTGAACCCCCTTCCCCAAGCCCCCTGAGTGCCCCCCCCAAGCCTAACAGACATCCCCCCCCCCCCCCTTGCAGGGGCCGAGATGCAGCCCTACGTCCAGATGGTGCTCAACAACCTGGTGGAGATCATCAACCGTCCCAACACCCCCAAGACCCTGCTGGAGAACACTGGTGAGGGGCAGGGAAATGAGGGGGAGAACTCCCTAAGTAGGGATTTCTTTTGGGGGGGGGGGGAAAGGGGGTCCCAAACCAAACAAGCCCCCCCTCCCCCCGCCAAAACCCCCCCTTCCTTGCTGCTCTTCCCCCTGCCACAGCCATCACCATCGGCCGCCTGGGCTTTGTCTGCCCGCAGGAGGTGGCCCCCATGCTCCAGCAATTCATTCGACCTTGGTGAGTTTTTTGGGGGGGGGGGGTGGGTGTCCTTTTGTGCCCCCCCAGTGTTAAAGGGGGTGCTGCTGAACCCCTCTTTTATCCCCCCCCTCTCAGGTGCACCTCCCTGCGGAACATCCGGGACAACGAGGAGAAGGATTCCGCCTTCCGTGGCATCTGCGTCATGATCGGGGTGAACCCCGGGGGTCGTGCAGGTAAAGGGGAGGGGGTCCTAAATATCTTGGGGGGTGTCAAACAACCATTTTGAACCGGTTTTGGCGGGGGGGGGGGGGGGGGGGGTTGGAGTCTGAGGGGAGGGGGTTGCCCCTGAGCCGCCTGAGTGGAAGGGGGAACCCCTGGCGGCCCAGGGGCAGCCCTCCGAAGGGGGGGTAAATTTGGCGGGGGGGGGCTGGGGTTATCTCACACCCCTTTCCCCCCCTCCCCATTTTCTCCCCTTGTCTCCCCACTTCCTCCTTTCTCCTCCCCCAGGACTTCATCTTCTTCTGCGACGCCGTGGCGTCCTGGGTGAGCCCCAAGGATGACCTCCGGGACATGTTCTATAAGGTCGGTGAGGAGGGGGCTTAAAAAGGGGAGGGGGGGGAGGAGGGGAGGACGCCCCCTAGGAGTTGGGAACGGTCAGATTGAAGCCCACCCCCTCCCTCCCCCCCCCCTCTCTCCCCCTTCCAAGATCCTCCATGGCTTCAAGGACCAGGTGGGGGAGGAGAACTGGCAGCAGTTCTCCGAGCAGTTCCCGCCCTGCTCAAGGATCGGCTGGCAGCGTTTTACGGGGTCTAAGCCGGGCCGGAGGAACCACAACCAGGTCTGGGACCCCTCCCCTCCCCTCCCCTCCCCTCCCCCCCCCCAGCATCGACAGACCCTCCCAGGGCCCGTCACCTCTCCTCCTCCCCCCTCCCCCTTCCTCCCCTTCCCCCTTCCTCCCCTTCCCCCTTCCCTCCCCCCTTCCCCCTTCCTCCCCTTCCCCCTTCCCCCTTCCTCCCCTTCCCCCTTCCTCCCCTTCCCCCTTCCCCCTTCCTCCCCTTCCCCCTTCCCCCTTCCTCCCCTTCCCCCTTCCTCCCCTTCCCCCTTCCCCCTTCCTTCCCCCTTCCCCCTTCCCCCTTCCTCCCCTTCCCCCCTCCCCCCCTTCCCCCCTTCCCCCTTCCCCCCCTTCCCCCTTCCCCCCCTTCCCCCTTCCTCCCTTCCCCCTTCCTCCCCTTCCCCCTTCCTTCCCCTTCCCCCTTCCCCCTTCCTCCCTTCCCCCTTCCTCCCCTTCCCCCTTCCTCCCCCTTCCCCCTTCCTCCCCTTCCCCCTTCCTCCCTTCCCCCTTCCTCCCCTTCCCCCTTCCTCCCCTTCCCCCTTCCTTCCTCCCCTTCCCCCTTCCCCCCTTCCCTTCCCCCTCCTCCCCCTTCCTCCTTCCCCCTTCCCCCCTTCCCCCTTCCCCCCCCCCTCCTCCTTCCTCCCTTCCTCCCTTCCCCCTTCCCCCCTTCCCCCCTTCCCCCTTCCTCCCTTCCTCCCTTCCTCCCCTTCCCCCTTTCCCTTCCCCCTTCCCCCTTCCCCCTTCCTCCCTTCCTCCCTTTCCTCCCTTCCCCCTTCCCCCTTCCCCCTTCCCCCTTCCTTCCTCCCCTTCCTCCTTCCCCCCTTCCCCCTTCCTCCTTCCCCTTCCTCCCCTTCCCCCTTCCTCCCCTTCCCCCTTCCTCCCCTTCCCCTTCCTCCCCCTTCCCCCTTCCTCCCCTTCCCATTCCTCCTTCTTCCCATTCATCATTGCATTCCCCCATTCCTTACCCTTCCCCCTTCCTCCCATCCTCCCCTTCCCCCCTCCCCCTTCCCCCTTCCCCCTTCCCCCCTTCCCCCCTTCCCCCTTCCCCCTTCCCCCCTTCCCCCCCCTTCCTTATCTTCCTCTTCCTCATTCCCCCTTCCTTACATTCCCCCTTTCCTTCCTTCATCTTCCTCCCTTCCCCCTTCCCCCTTCCTCCCTTCCCCTTCCTCCCTTCCCCCTTCCTCCATTCCATTCCTCCTTCCCTTCCTTCATTAAATATTCCTCCTTCCTCCCCCTTCCCCCTTCCCCCTCCCCTTCCTTCCCCTTCCTCCCCTTCCTCCCCTTCCTCCCCTTCCCCCTTCCCCTTCCCCCTTCCCCCTTCCTCCCTTCCTCCCTCCCTCCCTTCCTCCCTTCCTTCCCCCTTCCCCCTTCCCCCTTCCCCCTCCCCTCCTTCCTCCTTCCCCCTTCCCCCTTCCCCCTTCCCCCCTTCCCCCTTCCCCCCTTCCCTTCCCCCTTCCCCCTTCCCCCCTTCCCCCCCCCCCTTCCCCCTTCCCCTTCCTTCCCCTTCCCCCTTCCTCCCCTTCCCCTTCCCCCTTCCTCCCCCTTCCCCCTCCCTTCCTCCCCCTTCCCCCTTCCCCCTTCCTCCCCTTCCCCTTCCCTCCCCCTTCCCCTTCCTCCCTTCCCCCTTCCTCCCTTCCCCCTTCCTCCCCTTCCCCCTCCTTCCCCCTTCCCCCTCCTTCCCCCTTCCCCCTTCCCCCTTCCCCCTTCCCCTTCCCCCCCCTTCCCTCCCCTTCCCCCTCCTCCCCTCCCCCCCCCTCCTCCCCCCCCTCCCTCCCCCCCTCCCTCCCCCCCTCCTCCCTCCCTCCCTCCCCCTCCCCCCTCCCTCCTCCCCCTCCCTCCCTCCTCCCCCCCCCCTCCCCCTCCTCCTCCCCCCTCCCTCCCTCCTCCCTCCCTCCCTCCTCCCCCTCCTCCCCCTCCCCCTCCCCTCCCTCCCTCCCTCCCTCCCCCCTCCCTCCCTCCCTCCCCCCCTCCCTCCCTCCCCCTCCTCCCCCTTCCTCCCCCTTCCTCCCCCCCTCCTCCCCCCTCCTCCCCCTCCTCCCCCTCCTCCCCCTTCCTCCTCCTCCTCCCCCTCCCTCCCCCTCCTCCCCCTCCTCCTCCCCCCTTCCTCCCCCCCCTCCTCCTCCCCCTTCCTCCCCCTCCCCCTCCTCCTTCCCTCCTCCTCCTTCCCTCCTCCTCCTTCCCTCCTCCCCCTTCCCTCCTCCTCCTTCCCTCCTCCCCCTTCCCCTCCTCCCCCCCCCCCCCTCCCCCCCCGCGCTGATTGCTTCTTCCCTCCCCCCGCCCAGGTCGGCGCCGGAGGCCGTCGGGACGGCGGCCGTGAGCGGGCGACCCCGCGCCGCACCCATGGGGGGGGAATCGGGAGGGGGCGGGGAGGAGCCGCGTGGGGGGGGCCACGGGGCGGTGACCCCCACCCCCCACCCCCCTTCCCCCCGTCCCCAACCGCTCCCCCCGACCCCACCGGGGAGAGGGAGGGGAAAGTTGGGAGGGGGGAAGGGGAAAATCCGGCGCCCCCCCCCCCCCCCCGAGATCGGTTTTGCAGCACCCCCCGGGGAGGGAGGAAGTTGGGGGAGAGGGGAGTGGGGTGAGGGGGTGGGGTCCGTGGTGACCCCAAAACCCTGGGGGGTGGGGGGAGGGCCCCAAAACCCTTGGAGGGGGAGGGGGAGTACAGGGGCAAAAAAGGGTCCAAAACCGGGGCGGTCCGGGGCAAGCCCCCCTTTTTTCCGCTATAGGATGTTCCTGTTCTGTGTGTCGCGCCCCCCCCCCTCCCCCCCGCATGGTGCCCCCCACCCCCTCCCCACGCACTCTGTCTGTGGAGATCCAACCCCTAGGAACATAGAGAACGGCCCCGGCCCGGGGTGGGGTGGGGGGTGAGGGAGGGCGGGGTGGGGGCGGTGGGGAGGGGGCGAGGGCGGGTCCCGGGGAGGGCGGGAGGGCCCCGGGGATAAGGGGGAGGGGCGGGAGGCCTGGCGGGGTGGGGGAGGGCCGAGCCGCTGCCCGTTGTGCTTCGTCGTGAGCGAGTCGGTGCCACGTTTCTTGTGTTAGTTTTTATTTACCCGAGCCCCCTCCCCCCCCCCGTTTCGTTCCGTTTTTTACCGTTTCCAGGGCGAGGGGAACCGGGGGGGAGGAGGACCCCCGCGGGAACCGGGGAAGTGTGGGGGGAGGGGGGGGCCCGAGTTCAAGCGAGAGGGAGGTGTATGTGGGGGGCGGGGGGGGGGGTGTGTGTGTGTGGGGGGGGCGGCGGTTGTGCCGCCCCCGCCCCCCGCCTCGTTCCTGCTCGGTAAAGAAAGTCCTTTGTTGACCGTCCGCCGTCTCGGTGCCGTTTGTTGCCGCCGCGGGGTTGGGTTCTGCTTTCCCCGGAGCCCCCATGTGGCCCTGGCGCCGCCGGCGGGTGACGTCACCGCGCGGCGGCGGCGCTCATTGGGCGAAGCCGGCGTTACGTCATAACGGCGCGCCGGAAGTGGCTCCGGCGCCGCGGGCCGGGCCGAGCCGCGCCCCGCTCCCGGGAGAGGGGTTGGAGGGGCTCCCGAAGCGGGCGGTGGGGCGAAGAGCGGAGGAATTGGGTACAGGGAAGGGGCGGAAACGAAGCTGCCAGGGAGCGCCAGGCTGCCTCTGGGGCTGGCGGAGCTCGGGTGTTGAGGCGGGTCCCGGTCATGGTGGAGCAGGTACCGGTAGCGGGAGTTCAGGCGGTCCCCTTGTGGTGTGAGCCCGTACCGGGGGCTTTGGGACGTCAGGGCCTAGGTACCGAAGCTGGGAGGTTCCCGGGGTGAGGAGAGGCGGTCGCCGGGGCAGCCCACCCGCGGTTGAGGGTTCCCGGTTTGGGGTGAACCCCCCGGTGTTCGCGTCCGGGCAGTCACCGGGGCTGACTCGCCCCTTCCCCCAGCCATGGAGGGAGCCCCGCGCCCCACGACGACCCCGACCGGCAGGCTCAGGAGTACGTTACCCGACTGCGGGCCCCTGGGACCCCCTCCGCCCCCCACCTCTCTTCCAGCCCCGGGACCCGCACCCCCGCCCCCGCCTCTCCCGGGACTGAAGCGGTCGCCGCCGCCGCCGCCGCCGGGGGCGGGGAGGGCGGGGGGCTGCTGGAGCTGCCGCTGGAGCTGCTGCTGCAGATCTGCGGCTATCTGGGGGCGCGGGAGGTGCGGGGGTCCTGCCCCGCGTCTGCCGAGCCCTGCGGGACGTGGCCCGAGACACCGTCGCCTGGCGGCTCCGGCTGCAGCGGAGCGCCCGGGGCCCCTTCCCCGTCCTGGAAGGTGGGTTTGGGCCGGGGGGGTGGGGCGGGGGGTAGGGCTGGGGTGGACAGACAAGGTGGGGGACCCCCGACCCCCCCACCCCCACCCTCCCAGGCCATTTCCCTGCGGCGGGTTGGGGGCGTCCCTCGATCTCTATTTTCCTGTCTGTTAAGGGTGGGCTGCGGGGATTTGGAGACCCCTCCCCACCCCCCATCTGCTCGTTTCCCTGGGGCAAAGTGGGATCCCAAGCCCCCCCATTTCCCACCCTCCCCCTCCCCCCCCCCCCCCGACTGAGGTGGCTGCAGGTGACAGAGACCTGGTCGGGGAACCCCAGGGCAGATTGGAGACCCCCTGGGGGTCTGTAGGGGCTCCATAGGGCTCTGTAGGGGCTCCATAGGGCTCTGTAGAGGCTCCATAGGGTTCTGTAGAGGCTCCATAGGGCTCTGTAGACGTTCTATGGAGGCTCCATAGGGCTCCGTAGAGGCTCCATAGGGCTCCGTAGAGGCTCCATAGGGCTCCGTAGAGGCTCCATAGGGCTCCGTAGGGGCTCCATAGGGCTCCGTAGAGGCTCCATAGGGCTCTGTAGAGGCTCCATAGGGCTCTGTAGGGGCTCTATAGGGTTCTGTAGGGGCTCCATAGGGCTCCGTAGAGGCTCCATAGGGCTCTGTAGAGGCTCCATAGGGCTCCGTAGGGGCTCCATAGGGCTCCGTAGAGGCTCCATAGGGCTCTGTAGAGGCTCCATAGGGCTCTGTAGGGTTCTGTAGAGGCTCCATAGGGCTCTGTAGACGTTCTATGGAGGCTCCATAGGGCTCTGTAGGGGTTCCATAGGGCTCTGTAGGGGCTCCATAGGGCTCCATAGGGCTCTGTAGGGGCTCCATAGGGCTCTGTAGGGGCTCCATAGGTCTGTAGGGGCTCCATAGGGCTCCATAGGGTTCTGTAGGGGCTCCATAGGGTTCTGTAGAGGCTGCATAGGGCTCTATAGGGCTCTGTAGAGGCTCCATAGGGCTTCATAGGGCTCTGTAGGGGTTCCATAGGGTTCTGTAGGGGCTCCATAGGGTTCTGTAGAGGCTGCATAGGGCTCTATAGGGCTCTGTAGAGGCTCTGTAGGGGTTCCATAGGGCTCTGTAGGGGCTCCATAGGGCTCCATAGGGCTCTGTAGGGGCTCCATAGGGCTCTGTAGAGGCTCCATAGGGTTCTGTAGACGTTCTATGGAGGCTCCATAGGGCTCCGTAGAGGCTCCATAGGGCTCCGTAGAGGCTCCATAGGGCTCCGTAGAGGCTCCATAGGGCTCCGTAGGGGCTCCATAGGGCTCCGTAGAGGCTCCATAGGGCTCTGTAGAGGCTCCATAGGGCTCTGTAGGGGCTCTATAGGGTTCTGTAGGGGCTCCATAGGGCTCCGTAGAGGCTCCATAGGGCTCTGTAGAGGCTCCATAGGGCTCTGTAGGGTTCTGTAGAGGCTCCATAGGGCTCTGTAGACGTTCTATGGAGGCTCCATAGGGCTCTGTAGGGGTTCCATAGGGCTCTGTAGGGGCTCCATAGGGCTCCATAGGGCTCTGTAGGGGCTCCATAGGGCTCTGTAGGGGCTCCATAGGTCTGTAGGGGCTCCATAGGGCTCCATAGGGTTCTGTAGGGGCTCCATAGGGTTCTGTAGAGGCTGCATAGGGCTCTATAGGGCTCTGTAGAGGCTCCATAGGGCTTCATAGGGCTCTGTAGGGGTTCCATAGGGTTCTGTAGGGGCTCCATAGGGTTCTGTAGAGGCTGCATAGGGCTCTATAGGGCTCTGTAGAGGCTCTATAGGGCTCCATAGGGCTCTGTAGGGGTTCCATAGGGCTCTGTAGGGGCTCCATAGGGCTCCATAGGGCTCTGTAGGGGCTCCATAGGGCTCTGTAGAGGCTCCATAGGGTTCTGTAGACGTTCTATGGAGGCTCCATAGGGCTCCGTAGAGGCTCCATAGGGCTCCGTAGAGGCTCCATAGGGCTCCGTAGAGGCTCCATAGGGCTCCGTAGGGGCTCCATAGGGCTCCGTAGGGGCTCCATAGGGCTCTGTAGAGGCTCCATAGGGCTCTGTAGAGGCTCCATAGGGCTCTGTAGGGGCTCCAGGGTTCTGTAGGGCTCCGTAGGGCTCCGTAGGGCTCCGTAGGGGCTCCATAGGGCTCCGTAGGGGCTCCATAGGGCTCCGTAGAGGCTCCATAGGGCTCTGTAGAGGCTCCATAGGGCTCTGTAGGGTTCTGTAGAGGCTCCATAGGGCTCTGTAGACGTTCTATGGAGGCTCCATAGGGCTCTGTAGGGGTTCCACAGGGCTCTGTAGGGGCTCCATAGGGCTCCATAGGGCTCTGTAGGGGCTCCATAGGGCTCTGTAGGGGCTCCATAGGTCTGTAGGGGCTCCATAGGGCTCCATAGGGTTCTGTAGGGGCTCCATAGGGTTCTGTAGGGGCTCCATAGGGTTCTGTAGAGGCTGCATAGGGCTCTATAGGGCTCTGTAGAGCTCCATAGGACTCTGTAGAGGCTCTATAGGGCTCTGTAGGGCCTCCTTAGGGCTTCATAGGGCTCCGTAGGGCTCTGTAGAGGCTCCATAGGGCTCTGTAGAGGCTCCATAGGGCTTCATAGGGTTCTGTAGGGGCTCTATAGGGCTCTGTAGAGGTTCTATGGAGGCTCCATAGAGCACCATAGGGCTCTGTAGAGGCTCTATAGGGTTCTGTAGAGGCTCCATAGGGCTCCATAGGGCTCTGTAGAGGCTCCATAGGGTTCTGTAGGGGCTCCATAGGGCTTCATAGGGTTCTGTAGGGGCTCCATAGGGAACCATAGGGCTCTGTAGAGGCTCCATAGGGCTCTGTAGAGGCTCCGTAGGGCTCCATAGGGCTCTGTAGGGGCTCCATAGGGCTCCATAGGGTTCTGTAGAGGCTCCATAGCGTTCTGTAGGGGCTCCATAGGGCTCTGTAGAGGCTCCATAGGGCTCTGTAGAGGCTCTGTAGGGGCTCCATAGGGCTCTGTAGGGGCTCCATAGGGCTCTGTAGGGGCTCCATAGGGCTCCATAGGGCTCTGTAGGGGCTCCATAGGGCTCTGTAGAGGCTCCATAGGGCTCCATAGGGCTCTGTAGGGGCTCCATAGGGCTCCATAGGGTTCTGTAGGGGCTCCATAGGGTTCTGTAGAGGCTGCATAGGGCTCTATAGGGCTCTGTAGAGGCTCCATAGGGCTTCATAGGGCTCTATAGGGTTCTGTAGGGGCTCCATAGGGCTCTGTAGAGGCTCTATAGGGTTCTGTAGAGGCTCCATAGGGCTCCATAGGGCTCTGTAGAGGCTCCATAGGGCTCTGTAGGGGCTCTATAGGGTTCTGTAGAGGCTCCATAGGGCTCTGTAGAGGCTTCATAGGGTTCTGTAGGGGCTCCATAGGGCTTCATAGGGTTCTGTAGGGGCTCCATAGGGCTCTGTAGAGGTTCTATGGAGGCTCCATAGGGAACCATAGGGCTCTGTAGAGGCTCCATAGGGCTCTGTAGAGGCTCCATGGGGCTCTGTAGAGGCTCCATAGGGCTCCATAGGGCTCTGTAGAGGCTCCATAGGGCTTCATAGGGCTCTATAGGGTTCTGTAGGGGCTCCATAGGGCTCCATAGGGCTCTGTAGAGGCTCCATAGGGCTCCATAGGGCTCTGTAGGGGCTCCATAGGGCTCTGTAGGGGCTCCATGGGGCTCTGTAGGGGCTCCATGGGGCTCTGTAGGGGCTCCATGGGGCTCTGTAGGGGCTCCATGGGGCTCTGTAGGGGCTCCATGGGGCTCTGTAGAGCCTCCATAGGGCTCCATAGGGCTCTGTAGAGGCTCCATAGGGCTTCATAGGGCTCTATAGGGTTCTGTAGGGGCTCCATAGGGCTCCATAGGGCTCTGTAGAGGCTCCATAGGGCTCTGTAGAGGCTCCATAGGGCTCTGTAGGGGCTCCATAGGGCTCCATAGGGTTCTGTAGGGGCTCCATAGGGTTCTGTAGGGGCTCCATAGGGCTCTGTAGAGGCTCCATAGGGCTCTGTAGAGGCTCCATAGGGCTCTGTAGAGGCTCCATAGGGCTCCATAGGGCTCCATAGGGCTCCGTAGGGGCTCCATAGGGCTCTGTAGGGGCTCCATAGGGCTCTGTAGGGGCTCCATAGGGCTCTGTAGAGGCTCCATAGGGCTCTGTAGGGGCTCCATAGGGCTCCATAGGGCTCTGTAGGTGCTCCATAGGGCTCCATATGGTTCTGTAGGGGCTCCATAGGGCTCTGTAGAGGCTCCATAGGGCTCTATAGGGCTCTGTAGAGGCTCCATAGGGCTTCATAGGGCTCTGTAGAGGCTCCATAGGGCTTCATAGGGCTCTGTAGAGGCTCCATAGGGCTCCATAGGGCTCTGTAGGGGCTCCATAGGGCTCTATAGGGTTCTGTAGGGGCTCCATAGGGCTCTGTAGAGGTTCTATGGAGGCTCCATAGGGCTCTGTAGAGGCTCTGTAGAGGCTCCATAGGGCTCTGTAGAGGCTCCATAGGGCTCTGTAGAGGCTCTATAGGGCTCCGTAGGGCTCTGTAGAGGCTCTATAGAGGCTCTGTAGAGGCTCCATAGGGCTCTGTAGAGGCTCCATAGGGCTCTGTAGGGGCTCCATAGGGCTCCATAGGGCTCTATAGGGTTCTATAGGGGCTCCATAGGGCTCTGTAGAGGCTCCATAGGGCTCTGTAGAGGCTCCATAGGGCTCTGTAGAGGCTCCATAGGGCTCTGTAGGGCTCTATGTCCGTAGGGCTCTGTAGAGGCTCTATAGGGCTCCGTAGGGCTCTGTAGAGGCTCCATAGGGCTCTGTAGAGGCTCCATAGGGCTCTGTAGGGGCTCCATAGGGCTCCATAGGGCTCTGTAGAGGCTCCATAGGGCTCTGTAGACGTTCTATGGAGGCTCCATAGGGCTCTGTAGGGGCTCCATAGGGCTCTGTAGAGGTTCTATGGAGGCTCCATAGGGCTCTGTAGGGGCTCCATAGGGCTCTGTAGGGGCTCCATAGGGCTCTGTAGAGGCTCCATAGGGCTCTGTAGAGGCTCCATAGGGCTCTGTAGGGGCTCCATAGGGCTCTGTAGGGGCTCCATAGGGCTCTGTAGGGGCTCCATAGGGCTTCATAGGGTTCTGTAGGGGCTCCATAGGGCTTCATAGGGCTCTATAGGGCTCTGTAGGGCCTCCTTAGGGCTTCATAGGGCTCCATAGGGCTCTGTAGAGGCTCCATAGGGCTCTGTAGAGGCTCCATAGGGCTTCATAGGGTTCTGTAGGGGCTCCATAGGGTTCTGTAGAGGTTCTATGGAGGCTCCATAGGGCACCATAGGGCTCTGTAGAGGCTCTATAGGGCTCTGTAGAGGCTCTATAGGGTTCTGTAGGGGCTCCATAGGGCTCTATAGGGTTCTGTAGGGGCTCCATAGGGTCTATAGGGTTCTGTAGGGGCTCCATAGGGTCTATAGGGTTCTGTAGGGGCTCCATAGGACTCTGTCGAGGTGCTATGGAGGCTCTATAGGGCTCTGTAGAGGCTCTATAGGGCTCTGTAGAGGCTCCATAGGGCTCTGTAGAGGCTCTATAGGGCTCTGTAGAGGGTCCATAGGGCTCTCTAGGGTTCTGTAGGGGCTCCATAGGGCTCTATAGGGTTCTGTAGGGGCTCCATAGGGCTCTATAGGGTTCTGTAGGGGCTCCATAGGACTCTGTCGAGGTGCTATGGAGGCTCTATAGGGCTCTGTAGGGCTCCATAGGGCTCTCTAGGGTTCTGTAGGGGCTCCATAGGGCTCTATAGGGTTCTGTAGGGGCTCCATAGGAGTCTTTCGAGGTGCTATGGAGGCTCCATAGGGCTCTGTAGAGGCTCCATAGGGCTCTGTAGAGGCTCCATAGGGCTTCATAGGGCTCTGTAGGGGCTCCATAGGGCTCTGTAGAGGCTCCATAGGGCTCTGTAGGGGCTCTATAGGGCTCTGTAGAGGCTCTATAGGGCTCTGTAGAGGCTCCATAGGGCTCTGTAGGGGCTCCATAGGGTTCTATAGGGTTCTGTAGGGGCTCCATAGGGCTCTGTAGAGGTTCTATGGAGGCTCCATAGGACTCTGTAGAGGCTCTATAGGGCTCCATAGGGCTCTGTAGAGGCTCCATAGGGCTCTGTAGAGGCTTCATAGGGCTCCATAGGGCTCTGTAGAGGCTCCATAGGGCTCTGTCGGGGCTCCATAGGGCTTCATAGGGTTCTGTAGGGGCTCCATAGGGCTTCATAGGGCTCTATAGGGTTCTGTAGGGGTTCCATAGGGCTCTGTAGACGTTCTATGGAGGCTCCATAGGGCTCTGTAGAGGCTCCATAGGGCTCTGTAGACGTTCTATGGAGGCTCCTTAGGGCTCTGTAGGGGCTCCATAGGGCTCTGTAGACGTTCTATGGAGGCTCCATAGGCTCTGTAGGGCTCTGTAGGGCTCTCCATATGGAGGCTCCATAGGGCTTCTGTGGAGGCTCCATAGGGCTCTGAAGGGGCTCCATAGGGCTCCATAGGGCTCTGTAGGGGCTCCATAGGGCTCTGTAGGGGCTCCATAGGGCTCTGTAGAGGCTCCGTAGGGGCTCCATAGGGCTGTGTAGGGGCTCCATAGGGCTCTGTAGAGGTTCTATGGAGGCTCCATAGAGCTCTGTAGAGGCTCCATAGGGTTCTGTAGGGTCTCCATAGGGCTTCATAGGGTTCTGTACGGTTCTGCAGGGGCTCCATAGGGCTCTGTAGAGGCTCTATGGAGGCTACATAGGGCTCCATAGGACTCTGTAGAGGCTCTATAGGGCTCTGTAGAGGCTCCATAGCGCTCTATAGGGCTGTATAGGGCTCTGTAGGGGCTTCATAGGGCTCTGTAGGGGCTTCATAGGGCTCTGTAGGGGCTCCATAGGGCTCCATAGGGCTCTGTAGGGGCTCCATAGGGCTCTGTAGAGGCTCCATAGGGCTCTGTAGAGGCTCCATAGGGCTCTATAGGGTTCTGTAGGGGCTCCATAGGGCTCTGTAGAGGCTCCATAGAGCTCCATAGGGCTCTGTAGAGGCTTCATAGGGTTCTGTAGGGGCTCCATAGGGCTCTGTAGACGTTCTATGGAGGCTCCATAGGGCTCTGTAGGGGCTCCATAGGGCTCTGTAGACGTTCTATGGAGGCTCCATAGGGCTCTGTAGAGGCTCCATAGGGCTCTGTAGGGGCTCCATAGGGCTCTGTAGACGTTCTATGGAGGCTCCATAGGGCTCTGTAGGGGCTCCATAGGGCTCTGTAGACGTTCTATGGAGGCTCCATAGGGCTCTGTAGAGGCTCCATAGGGCTCTGAAGGGGCTCTGTAGGGGCTCCATAGGGCTCTGTAGGGGCTCCATAGGGCTCTGTAGGGGCTCCATAGGGCTCTGTAGGGGCTCCATAGGGCTCTGTAGAGGCTCCGTAGGGGCTCCATAGGGCTGTGTAGGGGCTCCATAGGGCTCTGTAGAGGTTCTATGGAGGCTCCATAGAGCTCTGTAGAGGCTCCATAGGGTTCTGTAGGGTCTCCATAGGGCTTCATAGGGTTCTGTACGGTTCTGCAGGGGCTCCATAGGGCTCTGTAGAGGCTCTATGGAGGCTACATAGGGCTCCATAGGACTCTGTAGAGGCTCTATAGGGCTCTGTAGAGGCTCCATAGCGCTCTATAGGGCTGTATAGGGCTCTGTAGGGGCTTCATAGGGCTCTGTAGGGGCTTCATAGGGCTCTGTAGGGGCTCCATAGGGCTCCATAGGGCTCTGTAGGGGCTCCATAGGGCTCTGTAGAGGCTCCATAGGGCTCTGTAGAGGCTCCATAGGGCTCTGTAGAGGCTCCATAGGGCTCTATAGGGTTCTGTAGGGGCTCCATAGGGCTCTGTAGAGGCTCCATAGAGCTCCATAGGGCTCTGTAGAGGCTTCATAGGGTTCTGTAGGGGCTCCATAGGGCTCTGTAGAGGCTCTATAGGGCTTCATAGGGCTCTGTAGAGGCTCCATAGGGCTCTGTAGGGGCTCCATAGAGCTCCATAGGGCTCTGTAGGGGTTCCATAGGGCTCTGTAGGGGTTCCATAGGGCTCTGTAGGGTCTCCATAGGGCTTCTTAGGGTTCTGTAGGGTTCTGTAGGGGCTCCATAGGGCTCTGTAGAGGCTCTATAGGGCTCTCTGGAGGCTCCATAGGGCTTTGTAGGGGCTCCATAGGGCTCCATAGGGTTCCACAGAGGCTCCATAGGGTTCCATAGAAGCTCCATAGGGCTCCGTAGAGGCTCTCTGGAGGCTCCATAGGGTTCCATAGAGGCTCTCTGGAGGCTCCATTCCAGGGCTCCATAGAGGCTCCATAGGGTTCCATAGAGGCTCTCTGGAGGCTCCATAGACTCCACTGTTCCATAGGGTTCCATAGAGGCTCCATAGGGCTCCATAGAGGCTCCGTAGGGCTCTCTGGAGGCTCCATAGGGTTCCATAGAGGCTCCATAGGGTTCCATAGAGGCTCTCTGGAGGCTCCATAGAGGCTCCATAGAGCTCCATAGAGGCTCTCTGGGGGGCTCCATAGGGCTCCATAGAGGCTCTCTGGAGGCTCCAGAGAGGCTCCATAGGGCTCCATAGAGGCTCTCTGGAGGCTCCATAGAGGCTCCATAGGGCTCCATAGAGGCTCTCTGGAGGCCCCATAGGGTTCCATAGAGGCTCTCTGGAGGCCCCATAGGGTTCCATAGAGGCTCTCTGGAGGCTCCATAGGGCTCCATAGAGGCTCCATAGGGTTCCATAGAGGCTCTCTGGAGGCTCCATAGACTCCACTGTTCCATAGGGTTCCATAGAGGCTCCATAGGGCTCCATAGAGGCTCCGTAGAGGCTCTCTGGAGGCTCCATAGGGTTCCATAGAGGCTCCATAGGGTTCCATAGAGGCTCTCTGGAGGCTCCATAGAGGCTCCATAGAGCTCCATAGAGGCTCTCTGGGGGTTCCATAGGGCTCCATAGAGGCTCTCTGGAGGCTCCAGAGAGGCTCCATAGGGCTCCATAGAGGCTCTCTGGAGGCTCCATAGAGGCTCCATAGGGCTCCATAGAGGCTCTCTGGAGGCCCCATAGGGTTCCATAGAGGCTCTCTGGAGGCTCTCTGGAGGCCCCATAGGGTTCCATAGAGGCTCTCTGGAGGCTCCATAGACTCCACTGTTCCATAGGGTTCCATAGAGGCCCATAGGGCTCCATAGAGCTCTCTGGAGGCTCCAGAGAGGCTCCATAGGGCTCCATAGAGGCTCTCTGGAGGCTCCATAGAGGCTCCATAGGGCTCCATAGAGGCTCTCTGGAGGCCCCATAGGGCTCCATAGAGGCTCTCTGGAGGCCCCATAGGGTTCCATAGAGGCTCTCTGGAGGCCCCATAGGGTTCCATAGAGGCTCTCTGGAGGCTCCATAGAGGCTCCATAGGGCTCCATAGAGGCTCTCTGGAGGCTCCATAGAGGCTCCATAGGGCTCCATAGAGGCTCTCTGGAGGCTCCATAGAGGCTCCATCCATAGAGGCTCTCCATGGAGGCCCCATAGGGTTCCATAGGAGGCTCTCTGGAGGCTCCGTAGGGCTCCATAGAGGTTCTATAGCCCCCCCACCCAATCAGCTGGGGGAGCCCTTGGGGGGGGCTCCTCCCTGACTCCCACTTTCCTCCCCAGAGGAGGGCTTTGACTGGGCCGGTGCCTGCGTGGAGCTGGAGGAGCACCTGCAGCGCTGGGGGGCCGGGGGCCCCCATGGAGCACTTCTCCCTGGACCAGGGGCACTTTGCCTCCGTCGACTCCGTCCTGCTGCTGCAGGTGGGGGCACAGCCAGCCCGGGGGGGGGCGCCCCCTCCCCCTCGGTCCCATCCCCCTTCGGTCCCCCGTCTCCCCCTACCCCTCCCTCCCCCTCCTCCCCTCCCCTTCCCCTCCCCTTCCCCTCCCCTTCCCCTCCCTCCCCTTCCCTTCCCTTCCCTCCCCTTCCCTTCCCCCCCCCCTCCCTCCCCCTCCCCCTCCCCCTCCCCTCCCCCTCCCCCTCCCCCTCCCCCTCCCCCCCTCCCCTCCCCCTCCCCCTTCCCCTCGGTCCCATCCCCCCTCGGTCCCGTCCCCTTCCCTCCTTCCCTTTCCCCTTCCCTTTCCCCCCCTTTCCCCTTCCCTTTCCCCTTCCCTTTCCCCTTCCCTTTCCCTTCCCTTTCCCCTTCCCTTTCCCCTTTCCCTTTCCCCTTCCTTCCCTTTCCCCTTCCCTTTTCCCTTCCCTCCCCTTCCCCTTCCCCTTCCCCTTCCCCTTCCCTTTCCCCTTCCCTTTCCCCTTCCCTTTCCCTTCCCTTTCCCCTTCCCTTTCCCCTTCCCTTTCCCCTTCCCTTTCCCCTTCCCTTTCCCTTCCCTTTCCCCTTCCCCTTCCCTTCCCTTTCCCCTTCCCCTTCCCCTTCCCCCCTTCCCCTTCCCCTTCCCCTTCCCTTTCCCCTCCCCCTTCCCTTTCCCCTCCCCCTTCCCTTTCCCCTCCCTCCTCCCCCTCCTCCCCCCCCCCCTTCCCCCCTTCTCCCTCCCCTCCACTCCCCTCCCTTTCTCCCCTTTACCTCCATGGCCCGCTTCCCTTCATACCCTCTCCCTCCCCTCCCCCTTCCCCTCCCTCCCCCTTCCCCTCCCCTCCCTCACCCCTTCCCCCCCGCTCCCCCCGTGCCAGGGGGGCAGCCTCTGTGTCTCGGGGGCCAGGGACCGCAACGTCAACCTCTGGGACCTGCGGCAGCTGGGCCGGGCCCCGGGCGAGGTGCTGGTGAAGGCTCTGGGCACCGAGCGCAACGGCACTCACAAGGTGGGCAGGGGCCTCCAGCCTCCTCCTCCTCCTCCTCCTCAGCCCTCGGGGGGGTCTCTTGGGGGCTGGCACCTCACCTTTGGTCTCTTTCCCCCAGGGCTGGGTCTGGTGCTTGGCCTCCCGGGAGAGCAAAGTCTGCTCAGGCTCCTGGGACAGCACCGTCAAGCTCTGGGACCTGGAGGCCGAGGGGCAGCAGTGTGGGGAGATCAGGTAAGGGGGTGGGGGTGGTCTTGAGGTCGGGGGGGTGGGGGTGGTCCTGGCTGAAGCCACCCCCTCCCCCAGGGAGAAAGCTGCTGTGCTGTGCCTCTCCTACCTCCCCGACGTCCTCGTCACCGGCACCTACGACAAGACCGTGGCGCTGTACGACCCCCGAGGTGGGTTTTGGGGGGGGGGGGAACGGGGAACGGGGGAGGGGGGAGGGGGTGGGGGTGGGTGGGTTGGGGGCCTTGGGGGAGGGTCCCCTTGGGTTCTGGAGGGCTTCCCCAGCTCAGCTGGGCCGGGGCAAGGGGCTGAGCCGGAACACGTCCCAGCGCCGGGAGCCGCGCCGAGCCCGGGCAGCGCTGCTGGGGGGGGGGAGGGGGAGAGCAGCTGAACAGGAGGCAGCAGGGTGCCGAGGAGGGCTCCGAGGGCAGGGAGCTCATCCTGCCCCTGTGCTCAGCGCTGCTGAGGCCACGCCTGCAGCCCCTGGGGTCCAGCTCTGGGCTGCTCAGGTTGAGAAGGGAGAGTGAGAAGCCGGGAAGGGGGGTCCAGAGAAGGGCAAGAAAAGTGGGGAGGGGGCTGGGGGCACGGGGCTGGGGAGGGGGCTGCAGCCCAAGGAGAGGCTGAGGGAGCTGGGGTTGCTCAGCCTGGAGCAGAGGAGGCTCAGGGAGACCTCATTGCTCCCTGGGGGGGGGAGGCTGCAGCCAGGGCAGGGGTTGGTCTCTCCCCCCCCCAGGCACCAGAACAAGAGGACACAGCCTCAAGCTGCGCCAGGGGAGAGGTTGGGGCTGGAGGGGAGGAAGGAAGAGAGATTGGCCCCGGGGGTGGTGGAGTCCCCAAGCCCCTGGGAGGCGCTCAGGAGGGGTCTGGATGAGGCCCTTGGAGCCAGGGCTGAGCTGATCAGATGGTGCTGGGGGAGAGGTCGGGCTGGGTGGCCTCGAAGGTCTTGTCCAACCTGGTCGCTCCTCCTTCCCCCTCTCTTCTCCCTTCCACTCTCTCCCCCTCTCCCCTTCCTCCCCTCTCCCCCTCCCCTCTCCCCCTTTCTTCCCCTCTTCTTCTCCTTCATCTCTCTTCTCCTTCCCTTCTCTCTCTCTCTCCTTCCTCCTCCCTCCCCTCTCTCCCCCTCCCTCCCCTCTCTCCCCCTCCCTCCCTCTCTCCCCCTCCCTCCCCTCTCTCCCCCTCCCTCCCCTCTCTCCCCCTCCCTCCCTCTCTCCCCCTCCCTCCCTCTCTCCCCCTCTCCCCTTCCTCCCCTCTCCCCCTCCCCTCTCCCCCCTTTCTTCCCCTCTTCTTCTCCTTCATCTCTCTTCTCCTTCCCTTCTCTCTCTCCTTCCTCCTCCCTCCCCTCTCTCCCTTTCCTCCTCCCTCCCCTCTCTCTTCCTCCCTCCCCTCTCTCTTCCTCCCTCCCCTCTCTCTTCCTCCCTCCCTCCCTCTTCCTCCCTCCCCTCTCTCTTCCTCCCTCTCTCTCTCTTCCTCCCTCTCCCTCTCTCTTCCTCCCTCCTCTCTCCTCCTCCTCCCTCCCCTCTCTCCTCTCCCTCCCTCTCTCTCCTCCTCCCTCCCCTCTCTCCTCCTCCCTCCCTCTCTCCTCCTCCCTCCTCCCTCCCTCCTCTCTCTCTCCTCCTCCCTCCCTCTCTCCTCCTCCCTCCCCTCTCTCCTCCTCCCTCCCTCTCTCCTCCTCCCTCCCTCTCTCCCCTCCCTCCCCTCCCTCCCCCTCCCTCCCCTCTCTCCCCCTCTCTCCCCTCCCTCCCCTCTCCCCTTCCCTCTCTCCCCCTCTCCCCTTCCTCCCCTCTCCCCTCCCCTCTCCCCCTTTCTTCCCCTCTTCTTCTCCTTCCTCTCTCTTCTCCTTCCCTTCTCTCTCTCCTTCCTTCTCCCTCCCCCTCTCTCCTTCCTCCCTCCCCCTCTCCTCCCTCCCTCCCCCTCTCTCTCCTCCTCCCTCCCCTCTCCCTCCTCTCCCTCCCTCTCTCCTCCTCCCTCCCCTCTCTCCTCCTCCCTCCCTCTCTCTCCTCCCTCCCTCCTCTCCCTCCTCTCCCTCCCTCTCTCTTCCTCCCTCCCCTCTCTCTTCCTCCCTCCCCTCTCTCTTCCTCCCTCCCCTCTCTCTTCCTCCTCTCTCCCTCTCTCTCCCCCCCTCCCTCCCTCTCTCCCTCCCCTCCCTCCCTCTCTCCTCCTCCCTCCCTCTCTCCTCCCCCTCCCCTCTCTCCTCCTCCCTCCCTCTCTCTCCCCCTCCCTCCCTCTCTCCCCCTCCCTCCCTCTCTCCCCCTCCCTCCCCTCTCTCCCCCTCCCTCCCCCTCTCTCCCCCTCTCCCCTCTCCTCCCCTCTCCCCTCCCCTCTCCCCCTTTCTTCCCCTCTTCTTCTCCTTCATCTCTCTTCTCCTTCCCTTCTCTCTCTCTCTTCCTCCTCCCTCCCCTCTCTCCTTCCTCCTCCCTCCCCTCTCTCTTCCTCCCTCCCCTCTCTCTTCCTCCCTCCCCCTCTCTCTCCTCCCTCCCCTCTCTCTTCCTCCCTCCCCTCTCTCTCTCCTCCCCCTCCCTCTCTCTCTTCCCCCTCTCCTCTCTCTTCCTCCCTCTCTCCTCTCTCCTCCCTCTCCCTCTCTTTCCTTCCTCTCCTCTCTCTCCTCCCTCCCTCCTCCTCCTCCCTCCTCTCTCTCTCTCCTCCTCCCTCCCCTCTCTCCTCCTCCCTCCCTCTCTCCTCCTCTCCCTCCTCTCCTCCTCCCTCTCCCTCTCTCCTCCCCCTCCCCTCTCTCCCCCTCCCTCCCCTCCTCCTCTCCCCCTCCCTCTCCCCTCTCTCCCCCTCCCTCCCCTCTCTCCCCCTCCCTCCCCTCTCTCCCCCTCCCTTCCCTCTCTCCCCCTCTCCCCTTCCTCCCCTCTCCCCCTCCCTCTCCCCCTCTCTTCCCTCTCTTCTTCTCCTTCATCTCTCTTCTCCTCCCCTTCTCTCTCTCCTTCCTTCTCCCTCCCTCTCTCCTCCCTCCTCCCTCCCTCTCTCCTCTCTCCTCCCTCTCCTCTCTCTCCCTCCCCCCCTCTCTCCCCCTCCCCTCCCTCTCCCCTCCCTCCCCTCTCTCTTCCTCCCTCCCCTCTCCTTCCTCTCTCCCTCCCTCTCTCCCTCCCTCCCTCTCTCTTCCTCCCTCCCCTCTCTCTCCCCTCCCTCCCCTCTCTCCCCCTCCCTCCCTCTCCCCCCTCCCTCCCTCTCTCCCTCCTCCCTCCCCTCTCTCTTCCTCCCTCCCCTCTCTTCCTCCCTCCCCTCTCTCCCCCTCCCTCCCCTCTCTCCCCCTCCCTCCCCTCTCTCCCCCTCCCTCCCCCTCTCTCCCCTCCCTCTCCCTCTCTCCCCCTCCCTCCCTCTCTCCCCTCTCCCCTTCCCTCCCTCTCCCTCTCCCCTCTCCCCCTTTCTTCCCCTCTTCTTCTCCTCTCATCTCTCTTCTCCTTCCCTCTCTCTCTCTCCTCTCCTCCTCCCTCCCCCCTCTCCTTCCTCCTCCCTCCCTCCCTCTCCCCTCTCTCCCTCCCCCTCTCTCTTCCTCCCTCCCCTCTCTCTTCCTCCCTCTCCTCTCTCTTCCTCCCTCTCCTCTCTCTCCTCCCTCCCTCTCTCTCCTCCCTCCCTCCCCTCTCTCTCCCTCTCCTCCCTCCCTCTCTCCTCTCTCCCTCCCCTCTCTCCTCCTCCCTCCCTCTCTCCTCCTCCCTCCCCTCTCTCCTCCTCCCTCCCCTCTCTCCTCCTCCCTCCCCTCTCTCTCTCCTCCCTCCCCTCTCTCCCTTCCCTCCCTCTCTCCCTCCTCCCTCCCCTCCCTCCCTCCTCCTCCCCTCTCTCCTCCTCCCTCCCCTCTCTCCTCCTCCCTCCCCTCTCTCTCCTCTCCCTCCCCTCTCTCTTCCTCCCTCCCTCCCTCCCTCTCCCTCTCCCTCTCTCCTCCCTCCCTCCCTCCCTCCCCCTCCCTCCCTCTCTCTCTCTCTCCTCCCCTCTCTCTCCCCTCCCTCCCTCTCTCCCCTCCTCTCCCCTCTCTCCCTCCCTCCCTCCCTCTCTCCCCCCTCCCTCCCTCTCTCCCTCCTCCCTCCCCTCTCTCCCCTCCCTCCCTCTCTCTCCCTCTCTCCCCTCTCCCTCTCCCCTCCCCTCTCTCCCTTCTCCCTCCTCTCCTTCTCCTTCATCCCTCTTCTCCTTCCCTCTCTCTCTCTCCTTCCTCCTCCCTCCCCTCTCTCCTTCCTCCTCCCTCCCTCTCTCCTTCCTCCTCCCTCCCCTCTCTCTTCCTCCCTCCCCTCTCTCTTCCTCCTCTCTCTCTCTCTCTCCCTCTCTCTCCTCTCTCCTCCTCCTCCCCCTCTCCTCCTCCTCCCTCTCTCCTCCTCCCTCCCTCTCTCCTCCTCCCTCCCCTCTCCCTCCTCCCTCCCCTCTCTCCCTCTCCCTCCCTCTCTCCTCCTCCCCCCCCTCTCTCCTCCTCCCTCCCCCCTCTCTCTCCTCCCTCCCCTCTCTCCTCCTCCCTCCCCTCTCTCCTCCCTCCCTCCCCTCTCTCCCTCCCTCCCTCTCCCTCTCTCCTCCTCCCCTCCCTCTCTCCTCCTCCCTCCCTCTCTCTTCCTCCCTCCCTCTCTCCTTCCTCCCTCCCCTCTCTCTTCCTCCCTCCCCTCTCTTTCCTCCCTCCCCTCTCTCTTCCTCCCTCCCCTCTCTCCCCCTCCCTCCCCTCTCCCCCTCCCTCCCCCTCTCTCCCCCTCCCTCCCCTCTCTCCCCCTCCCTCCCCCCGGGCAGCCAGCCCTGTGCCGGTGTGCAGCTACCGCCCCCACGGGGCGGCTGTGCTGTCGCTGGCGGCCGACCCGCAGCTGATCCTCTCGGGCAGCGAGGACAGGACCCTGGTGGTCTTCGACCGCCGCTCCCAGGCCGTGCTGCAGCGCCTGCAGGTCAGCCCCCACCCTCCAAGCACCCTCCCTGGCCCTCCCCCTTCCCATCTCACCTCCTCCTCCTCCTCCTCCTCCCTCTCCCCAGCTGGAGAACTACCTGCTCTCCATGTCCTACCGCGAGAGGCAGCTCTGGGCCGGGGACAACCACGGCCGGCTCTACGTCTTCAGCAACAGCTCTGGCACCTTCCAGCCTGCCAGGGTAGGGACCCCACCCTGGGGGGGGGGGGGAGGGGGTCGTGGGGAGGGGCACGAGGCGGGGGGGAGTGTCCCCCCTCTCCTCCAGACCCTCCCGGCGGGTCGGAAGCTTCGCCTCGGCTGGATGCGGCCAGGCAGAGAGGGAGATGGGGGGGAGGGGTGGGTGGGGGCGGGGAGAGCAGCTGAACAAGAGCCATCAGGGTGCCAAAGGAGGGCTCCAAGGGCAGCCTGGCCCGGGGCAGGGAGCTCATCCTGCCCCCTGAGCTCAGCAAGGGGTGGCTGAGGACCACTGAGGCTGAAGGAAGCTTCCAGCCCCGCCAAGGGCGGCCAAAGAGCCGCTGAGGGCAGAGGGGAGCTGGAGGGGAGGGGGTGGGGGGGTGGAAAGCAGCTGAACAGGAGGCAGCAGGGTGCCGAGGAGGGCTCCAAAGGCAGCCTGGCCCGGGGCAGGGAGCTCATCCTGCCCCTGTGCTCAGCGCTGCTGAGGCCACGCCTGCAGCCCCTGGGGGTCCAGCTCTGGGCTGCTCGGGTTGAGAAGGGAGAGTGAGAGGCTGGGAAGGGGGTCAGAGAGGGCAGGAAAAGTGGGGAGGGGCTGCGGGCCCAGGGCTGGGGAGGGGGCTGGGGGCCCAGGGCTGGGGAGGGGCTGCAGCCCAAGGAGAGGCTGAGGGAGCTGGGGTTGCTCAGCCTGGAGCAGAGGAGGCTCAGGGGAGACCTCATTGCTCCCCTGGGGGGAGAGGCTGCAGCCAGGGCAGGGGTTGGTCTCTCCCCGCCCCAGGCACCAGAACAAGAGGACACAGCCTCAAGCTGCGCCAGGGGGAGGTTGGGGCTGGAGGGGAGGAAGGAAGAGAGATTGGCCCCGGGGGGTGGTGGTGTCCCCCCAGCCCCTGGAGGCGCTCCAGGAGGGTCTGGATGAAGGCCCTTGGAGCCAGGGCTGAGCTGATCAGATGGTGCTGGGGGAGAGGTCGGGCTGGGGGACCTCAAAGGTCTCTTCCAGGCTGGCTAATTCTCTTCCCTCTCCTTTCCTCTCCCCTTCTCTTCCCCCTTTCCTCTTCCCTCCCCTCCTCCTTCCCCTTCCCCCTCTCCCCCTTACCCTCTTTTCCCATTCTCCCTCTCCCCTTCCCCCCTCTCCCTTCCCCCTTCTCCCTCTGCCCCCTCCCCCCTTCCTCCCTCTCCCCCCCCCTCCTCCCCCTCTCCCCTCCCCCTCTCCCCTCTCCCCCCTCCCCCCTCCTCCCCTCTCCCCCCTTCCCCCTTCCCCCTCTCCCCCCTCCCCCCTCCCCTCCCCCTCTCCCCTCCCCCTCTCCCCCTCCCCTTCCCCCCTTCTCCCTTCCCCCTCCCCCCCTTCCCCCTTCTCCCTTCCCCCTCCCCTTCCCCCTTCCCCCCTTCCCCCCTCCCCCTCTCCCCCCCCCCCTTCCCCCTTCCCCCTTCCCCCTCCCCCCCTCCCTTCCCCCCTCCCCCCTCCCCCCCCCCCTTCCCCCTCCCCTTCCCCCTTCCCCCCTCCCTCTTCCCCCTTCCCCCCTCCCCTTCCCCCTTCCCCCCTCCCCCCTCCCCTTCCCCCTCCCCCCCCTCCCCCCTCCCCTTCCCCTTCTCCCCCTCCCCTTCCCCCTTCCCCCTCCCCTTCCCCTCTTCCCCTCCTCCTCTTCCCCCTTCCCCCTCCTCCTCCCTTCCCCCTTCCCCCCTTCCCCCCTTCCCCCTTCCCCCTTCCCCCTTCCCCCCTTCCCCCCCTCTCCCCCTTCCTCCTTCCCCCTCCCCTTCCCCCCCTTCCCCCTTCCCCCCTTCCCCTCCTCCCTCCCCCTTCCCCCTCTTCCCCTTTCCCCTTTCCCCCTCCCCCTCCCTCCCCCCCTCCCCCTTCCCCCCTCTCCCCTTCCCCCCTCTCCCCCTCCCCCCCCCACCCCCCTCTCCCCTCTCCCCCTCTCCCTGGAGTACGATCTCGGGGGGCACCAGCTGATCGTCACAGGCCTCTGGCACTCCCTGGGCCCACCGTCATCGCCACTCACTACTCGACCGACCCTCCAGCTGCGCTGGGCATCGAGCCGCGCCCCCTCGCCCTCATCCGCCTCGCGGCGCTGCACCCGGGGGAGGGGGAGGGGGGTGGGGGGGGGGGGAGAGGAAAGGCTTTTCCCCTCCGGGGCAGGTTCACCTCCCCACGGACCCCCCCCCCGAGGATCTGCTCCTGGACCTCACTTCCCGTCCTCAACGGGGTGAGGAGTTCCCCCCCCTTCCCCCCCCCAGCTTCCTTCCCCCCCCAGCTTCCCCCCTTCCTTCCTTCCTTCCTTCCCCCTTCCTTCCCCCCCTCCCAGCTTCCCCTTCCTTCCCCCTTCCCTTCCTTCCCCCCCCCGGTTTCCCTTTCCCCCCCCCTTCCTTCCCCCCCCTTCCTTCCCCCCCCTTCCTTTCCCTCCCTTCCCTTCCCCCCTTCCTTCCCCCCCCTTCGCTTTCCCCCCTTCCTTCCCCCCTTCCTTCCTTTCCCCCTTCCTCCCGGCTTCCCCCCTTCCCTTCCCCCCCCGGGCTTCCCCCCCTTCCTTCCCCCCCCTTTCCCTTCCTTCCCCCCCCTTCCCCTTCCTTCCCCCCCCTTCCCTTCCTTCCCCCCTTCCGGCCCCCTTCCTTCCCCCTCCCCGGCTTCCCCCTTCCTTCCCCCCTCCTCCTTCCCCTTCCTTCCCCTCCCCCCCCTTCCTTCCCCCCCCCCCCTTCCTTCCTTCCCCCCCCCAGCTTCCCCCTTCCTTCCCCCCCCCCCCCTTCCCCCTTCCCCCCCTTCCTTCCCCTTCCTTCCCCCCCTTCCCTTCCCCCCTTCCCCCCTCCCGGCTTCCTTCCCCCCCCCCCCCCCCCAGCTTTCCCTTCCTTCCCCCCTCCCCGGCTTTCCCTTCCTTCCCCCTTCCCCTTCCTTCCCCCCAGCTTCCCTTCCTTCCCCCTTTCCTTCCTTCCCCCAGCTTCCCCTTCCTTCCCCCCCCTTTCCCTTCCTTCCCCCCCCCGGCTTCCCCTTCCCCCCCCCCAGCTTTCCCTTCCCTTCCCCCCGGCTTCCCCCTTCCCCCCCCCGGCTTCCCCCTTCCTTCCCCCCCTTCCTTCCTCCCCCCCCCCCTTCCCCTTCCCCCTTCCCCCCCTTCTTCCTTCCCCCCCCCCGGCTTCCCCCCCTTCCCCCCCCCCAGCTTTCCTTCCTTCCCCCCCCCTTTCCCCCCTTCCCCCCCCCCCTTCCCCTTCCTTCCCCCCTTCCCTCCCCCCTCCCCCCCCCGGCTTCCCCTCCCCCTCCCCCCAGCTTCCCTTCCTTCCCCCCCCCCCAGCTTCCCCTTCCTTCCCCCCCCTTTCCCTTCCCCCCCCCCCCCCTTCCCTTCCTTCCCCCCCCTCCCCCTCCTTCCCCCCTGCCAGCTTCCCCCCTCCCCCCCTCCCCCTCCCCTTCCCCCCTTCTCCCTTCCCCCCCCTCCCTTCCCCCTTTACCCCTCCCCCCCCCTCCTCCCCCACCTTCCATTCCCCTTCTCCTCCCCCACCATCTTCCTTCCCCCCTTCTTTTCCCCCATTTCCTCTCAGCCCCCTGCAGTCTCCATTTCCTTTTTTCTTTTGTTTTTTCTTTTTTCGAAGAAAAAAAAAAAAAAAAAAAAAAGAATGAGCTTTTTTTTTTTTTGAAAAAAAAAACGAAACGAGTTCTGTCTCAA